>VMBQ01007218.1:32443-52410 GCA_007657795.1 Dreissena rostriformis | reverse complement strand
GCGGCAAACGATTGCGATATATTTTGTATTAAGAATAAATAAAGATAAACTATCACTTACAACATGATCACATGTATAAAATGATTTAAGACTTATATGTATGTGCTATCCTATTAGAGAGAAACGGTTCTTAGTAAAAAAAAATATATATATTTTAAAAATACTTTAAAAAAAATGTTAAGTGTATTTAATTTCAATTATTTGTTATACAATGATACTTTAAAATAGATTTTAAAGTCACTTAAAGTCACTTAAAACTTTTTTGTTCTAAACAATAAGTTGAAATGGGTAATGTTTTCCGTGAGTAAATGCTCTAAATGCCATTTAATGCAATATGTATGATATTTTTATTTTCAAAATAGGGAAAGTATTTTATATCAAATGAGTGCTCTAAATTGACAATTTAAGGTAGTTCTAAAATCACTTAGAACTTTTTCGCTATTCACGCCAAGTAGAAACAATAACGCGACCCATGTGTTTCACATTAAAAAATAAATAAATAAACATTCCAAATTATTTCATAATTTCGCCTTAAAACAATTTACTAATTTTAAGCGAATGCGCACGCTCGTCTGGAGCTGCGCTGGTCGCATTTAGCACAATACCCATTTTTGCACGACGCGGCTCATTTCGACGGAATCCGGATAGTGCCATCTATAATCTCGCCCTGCTTTCATCAAGGGCGACACAAGACACACGAAGCGATACTCGCTATTTTGCGCGAGACATGAAGCGACACATGATATTTTGCGCAATACTCAAAGCGACACCCGATATTAACGCGACACACGAAGCGACACATATTGTGTGTCGCTTTGAGTATCGCGCAAAATATCGTGTGTCGCTTCGTGTATCGCGCAAAACATCGTGTGTCGCCCTTTGAACGCGAGACACGATATTTTGCGCGATACTCAAAGCGACACACGATATTTTGCGCGATACACGAAGCGACACATGATATTTACCACGATATAGCGCCTTTTGGGCTACCTATACAAGGGCGATATTTCTCGGTACATTCTCGCGCGTCGCTTCTTGTATCACGCAAAATATCGTGTGTCGCTTCGTGTGTCGCGCAAAATATCGTGGGTCGCTTTGAGTATTGCGCAAAAATATCGTGTGTCGCTTCGTGTGTCGCGCAAAATATCGTGTATCGCTTCGTGTGTCGTGTGCCGCCCTTGATGAAAGAAGGGCGAGATTATAGATGGCACTATCCGGATTCCGTACATTTCCGATAAATATGACACCAATATCAATTTTAACACCGAATGTTCTTTTTTAAAGACATTTCTTGTTTACAATTTATTACGACTAAAACTCAACACTACTAGTTAATCCACAATAGATCAAAATAAATAACTTTTTATTTCTATGCAGGTAACACTAAAAAGAATAGCGTATACATGTTATGTTATTGAGTTCTACAATACATGCAAAAAGGGTTTATAAATAAAGGATATTACCAGTTTAGTTTGTTCATGTAATGTTTGTATAATATATATATTTCTTGTATTTTAGAATGATAAGGTGAACAAGTAGAACACGGGAATATTGAATAAATGAAGTGCCTATACAAAACAGGACCGTATGTACAAATACACAGAAACATGGAAACAACATGGGTGCCGCCTTGCAAAGGTCAAGCATTTAGGGTAAAACAGTTATAATAGTATGCCGTACCTCATGCTTACAAAATAGTTAATCACAAAATGCACACCTGTAAATAAACATCAACCTCATAACATTGCTATTCATTGATAAGATACATATCACTTTAATTTAATTACAATTTAATTACTATGTAGATTATAATTTACATGAGCAACCGCATTGTATCTTTCTGAGGCTAAGTACAATACAGTAAATAAAAGTGTCTGACCAAGCACTTTTTCGTGATAAGAGTTTACAACCAATCATCAACTAGTCATATGAAATCTTAAAAATGAATTCCCCATCACTTGTTGCATGAACTGTTAAATAAATGTTTAACAATTATAACAAACTTAGTAGAGGACCACCAAATACTACACCTCTGTACATTGTCGTTTTAAAGAAGTAAGTAATTGAGTTATTTACTATATAATGCTATTTGAATTTTACACATGGGCTTGACATTTTTTTTAACTCAGGGGCTTGACTTGAAGATACTTAGTAGATGAACACTTGACGATGTTACACATCAAATATTAAACCCATAACACTTGAATAAAAAAGCCGAGTTCTGAAATATTATTTCTTTTGATATATTTATATGCGACAGACCGGAACGATTTGATAAACATTGAAAGAGGGTTAGCCATGGGTCATTCCTGTAAAGTTTCATTAAAATCTGCGCAGTGGTTCAGGAGGAGAAGTCGTTTAATGAAAACGTTTACCACGCACGTACGCATGTACTGACGAACGAAGAACATCACGATATCCTTAAAGAAAAGTTCTCCATGAGCACTTTGTACTTACGTCAGCTAAAACAAGACATACTTTCTATTGCATAAACACAATATGCAATAGTAATACATGGCGAAACATTTAATGGTAGCCTACGATATGTAGCGTTAACATATACGTGTTCACGCAACATTTAAAAACATTAAACACGTTTCAATCGTAATACAAAGTGTTATCTAATAATGACCATAAACATACATAAATCTGCATTCTTTACTTTTAGAATAAAACATAGTAATACATGTATATTACTTTTGATAAAGTCACACTTTACATGTACATTGTGTTCTTTAATGATGTACGATCTTTTTCAAAATATTCACTAGATCGTTCCGAAACCTATCATCAATAATGCCATATACAAACACATTAACTACTTTATTAATGAAATACAGCCTCAAAAAGAAGAAGAACAGTACTTTGTCCACAACAGGCTTCTCACTAAGGACGTCAACCGTATTGTAGATAATCATCATGGAGTGAAGAAACATGGTGACTACAAATGTGACCGTCAGGACAAGCATAATGGTTGTCTTTTGCTTCATTCTTTGAAACCTTTCTCCATTGTCTGCTGTTGATCGGAGTGAAAGTTCGTTGGACGCTCTGGTTTTCGATGTTCTCTGAACAGGAGCGTTAGATGTTCTTCTGTCCGAAACACATGATACCAATTTGTCTTGTCTTTTGAATGAAACGTTTATTCTTTTTATCGAACACGTCTTAATTGTATTCGCACTGTTTCTGCAAACAGCATTTTTTGGCAATGATTCCGACAATTGATCAGCAAAGTCTGGTAACGCAGTAGACTGTTCACCGCCAGATACTGATGCACTCTGGGTGTCAAAGGAGACACGTGCTCTTTCAGTGTCTGGTTCTGACCCTACATCATGAGCTTTTATAAATCTAGCTCTTTGTCGAAATAACGTTAGAGATGTGATTGAATTGAGACAGAGAGCAACTAGCAGTACAAAACCAATCGGGACATTAAAAACGTACCCTATATTGTGGTTTCCTTTTCCTTCATATACTAATTCGGTTTTTTCACAAACGGACACGTTAACAGACACAATTTCATTTACTGTGTGTTCGTAAAAATGTTTGCCCCATTGCATTTGTACCCAAGTTGCTGCAGACGCAGAAAAAATAAGAGCAATAATACATAGCTTGATCGCCAGCGAAGTTCTTATCTGCCAGTGTAGCGGTCGGCAAATCTTCCGGTAGCGGTCAATGGCAAGCAGAATGATCATCCAAACTGATCCCCAGTATGTTAAAACATTGAAGAACATTTTGGCTTTGCAAACACAGATATAAGGGCTGTCATACCAATTCGACAAAGAGTACACTTCAGCCGGCATAGTCGTGATGCAGCTTGTCAAATCGATGGTAGCCATCAAAAGTACAAAGCAACGGAAGTTTCCTCCCTCCCGACGGCGGCCGTATATCATCAAAATCAGTACATTCCCTACTATACCAACTAAAGCTAAAATACCTATAAATATTATCACAGGCAATATTGCACGTTGGAGTCGCAAATTCAACATTAAGGCGATGTTCTTCACAAAATTGTCACTTTTGCTAATTTCCAGAGAGTTATTTGTGCTATTCAACAACATCCTGAACGCAAATGCAATTGCAGTACGACTTATGAAGAAGGTGTGTGAATGATCGCCAGTGCCATGAGCACGGCTTTATATATGCTGTTACCCACGTGTATTATCCACATTTAGCCTCCGTAATAGGTTTGCTGTATATTGAAAAGAAAAGTCAATGGTCTTGATTGATGATACATTAGGTACGCATGGGTGAAACGTGACCATCATAACATCCTACACTTGCGCCCAATCTATACTTTATCATACAATAGTAAAGGCCTGGCATCAACCAAATCTTTTACATTAACACACGTCATTATAATACACATACCTTTTAATTATTTGTAACATTCAAATTTAGTGATTGTTTTTAAGTAAGTTTTACTGTCGATTTCTTTCTCATTCTGAATGTTTTATCTAAGCTTTAACGAGACATGGAATTGGTAGTCTGCGCTTTAGCCAGTGCCGGTATGTTTATTTAAGCTTTATTTTTAGCCGGAATGCGATGTATTAGCTTTAGTTAGTGTCGGTCCAAATGTCTCGTCTGCGCAAATGTCAATATCGGCATGTTTCATCTGTGCCTAAGGTAACATACGAGCTAATGAAAAGTCCTGCTGTCAGCCTTTATTATTATAAGGGTCATTCGTTTAGTTCTAATTATGCATATATTATATATATATATATATAATTTATTTATTTATGTATTTATTTATTTATTTACTTATATAAACATTTTGTAACGTATACATGTAAGCAATAACACAACTCTCCCTTTGTTCACATCGTTTCTAGAGTGGATTCTGGGCCACCATCTTTCAGCGCATGTATGCATGATCATCAAAATGGCATGCCCGGTAAACTATGGTAAAATATAAATTATATAACAAATAACTTTTACTTGCATTCGTCGTCTGCGCTTTAACAAGGATCAATCTAGTTTGAAAATGCACGTACCAATCCCAATTGAACTCGATGTACCTGCTTTAAGCAAACGTTAACACATCTTTTGAAATAAAAACTTCATCGGTGAACAGTCAAATTGGACCTCCGTGGTACGAAGTACCGTGCGACCCACAGCATGCAAAATGAAAGACGATGCTGTTGACACATTATATATTCAGACATATTTAGTAAATTTATAAGCTATTAAAAGTGTAACATATGTGCTACAGTTACAATGTTCTGTCTTGCAAATGTGCTAAAGGTATGTCAAATAACAGAAGCCATAGGCGTGAAAATAATAAACAATATCGCACGTTTTGGAATTGTTTATCACAACGAAAAGGAAAAAAACTAAATCCATATGACAAGTAAAAGGGTAGAAACTAAACTGTAGAAATACCACACCCCTATACAATCACTTGCCAATCAGTACCAACAGATTGGTGAATATAGCATTACTCAGTGTAATGACTATTTAGTACAACAAAGCGTTTCTATGATTGGATTCTGGAAGGTGCGATAGAGCATCCAAAAGCCTCATATTGGAAATCTGATAGCCATCGGGTATAGAGCAAGACATGTGTTGTATCAGTCTTACATAAGCACATTGGTCATACTTGTCGACAAATAAACTGAATAAATTGTTTAGTTTCGATCTAAAGTAATTTATATTAGGCAATTTATAGATATTAAATTGTTGCATTACGTTCGTATCGACAAATATTTTAAAGATTATTATTAAACGTTAGATCACGAAACTAAATTTGTCTTGGCAAATTAAGAACGTAATGTTCATTTTGTGAGTACCCACACTATCTTGCTCATGTTGTAACATGAAGTGGACCATTAGCAACTATTACTAAATTTATAGTGTTTATGACTATAGAACGGTAAAAATTAAAACGTGTTGTTGGAAAAAGTTATATAAAAAATGAACGCGTCTAACCTTAAAATGTCACAGGTGGAAAATAACTCAGAAGAAAGTAAAATCGATCTGAATATGGTGTCTCTAGTGCCAGTATGGGCAAGAATAACNAAAAAAAAAGTTAACCACACCAGGGCTCGAACCACTGACCCATGGAGTAAAAGCCAAGCGCCGAAACCACTCAGCCATCCGTCTTCACGTGTGTATGTGTGTTATTCAAAGTTTATGTTCGGGTCGTCGTTAAGTCTTTACGACTACATTATGTGTGGACCTGACCATCCGTCTTCACATGGGTTGCCATTTGTTTTATACTTTGTATAACAATCCACGTGTTGTTACAAAATATAACGATAACACAAGAAATCGAAATTTTTAAATCGTGTCGCGTTGAGACGCTTTATAATTATATCAATTTCTAACGATGATTTTTCGTAAACAAAAGTGTATTTTCAGTATAAGTCTGCGGCATTAGTGTTATTTCGCACACTGATGTACATTGTTCACTTATTTCCTGAATCTGTGACAAAAAGTTGAAAAATTCTCATTTTGATAAATTGTGAACAAGTCCCTTTAAATAAAAAAATAATGGATGTATTATAATTTACATTCGGTTTATGTCTCTGTAAATTAGTTATTTCGTTATTTTATTTTGTCGCAATTGTAAAGTTCTTTCAACAGCTGAATCATTCCATTTATTAAATATCTTTGAAATGTGTTTGCAAATGAGTTGGCAATATGAAAGAAAGACGTGCATGTAATCTTTCGTGATACATTGGACACTATCTTATCAACAAAAACAATATTGCAAAGGCTTTTTGCCGACGCTATTCTGGAAGAGCACAAAGTGTTATTTATTTATTGATTGATTTATTTATTTGTGTATTTATTTACGTATGTATGTATTTTATTTTTTTTTGTTTTTTATTATATATTTATGTATTTATTAATTATTTTTTTGTATTGAAAGATTGATTACTTGCTTGATCGATTGCTTGATTAATTTCTTTATTTATTTATTTACTTGATGTGTTGACTTAGTTATGTATTTGTTCCATTGATTCATTTATTCAAGTATATAATATCTAATATCAAGTGTAGTATGTGTATAACCACAACATCAAATGTATTTGTTACTATTCCTTTACCAACACATTTACTTGTACTTGTGTTGGTGAATAAAAAATGCGTCCATAAATATATATGCACAGAATAATGGCGATTTTCAAACAGTGTTTACGTCATTTGTATATTGATAAGTTTCAGTATAAAAAACAACGTATTTTTTTATTTAAATAAACTTTTTATTTCGAGGATGTTTTCATATCAATACTTATGATTTTTACTGAATGTTCTTAGTCATCAATTATTTTTGTGCATTGGACAATTTGAGGTGATGGTGAAGAGCCTTTCGAATATGTTTTTTATAAAGTACAAGGCCATCTCGTTACAATTATAAATGTGTCCATGATTTCGAAATTGTAAAATATAATGTATTAATGTTTTGATGCTGGAACTTTTCGTTTTCGAATGTTTTTTATATTGTCCACGTGTTCGTTCGTCTGTTGCATTTTTTGACGCGTCTTATAAATATCAGCATTATTTTAGTTAATGAGTTTTATTTCTGGCAAGAGGAAAGACACTTTATATAAACGTTAATGACCATGATCACCTTTGTATTGTTATTTGTTATTTCATTATTTATTTTTTTGAGACATCAGCGGAGCTTTGATGCTTTATGAGCAAACCATTTGACTTTGACTTGGACTTTTTCCTTTCAAAAGTTATTGCTACAAGATCGATGCAGCTTGTCATATATTATTATTCCTAACAGTACATCAACGTGAGCGCATGGCTTTTTAGATACATTTCCCCGAAATGAGTTTCCCGTCATTTTGGACATGTTTATTGCATTTTGATTCTGTCTAAAAATATTTTCCTTTGAAAAAGCAGTTTAAGAAAATTATTTTCCTTTGGAAACAGCAGTTTAAGAAAAATATTTTCCTTTGTAAACAGAGTTTAAGAAAAATATTTTTCTTTGAAACAGCAGTTTGGTAATTCTAAATATTTTGTTAAATGTATAACTTATATACGTGTGTTTGTTATAATATTTATAGCCTCTATAACGCTCAAAATCAACGGAAATATGGTTAAAGATTTCGTAAAATAAAGTTCACACATAAACAATCAGTGTTCCTTATAGCAATAGCCCCAATTTCAAAGCTAGATGTGGTCTGGTAACATAGATTTAACACGATACATAATGCTCTGTTTTGTTTTGTTTGTGTTACAATATATTCAACACATGTCCATGTCCCATTTTAGTGTTCGCGTTTCGTTTGAATAGATATCGTTGCGGGAAATTAAAATGGAATATGTTGTGCCACACAAAAATAAAAAAGAGCATTTTATATCTTGTTAAATCTATGTTACCAGAACAAATCTAGCGTTGACATTTTGGCTATTGCTATAAGTAACACTGATTGCCTATGTGTTTACTTTATTTTACGAAATATTTTTCGAAATTTTCGTTTATTTTTAGCGTTATAGGGGCTTTAAACAATAACAAACATATAGGAATAATATGTTACTTGTATGTCACTTTATGTTCTCCAGCAGAAAGAGAAGTAAGATATACTCACGTTGTGCTTTAGGACTAAACACAAATACTGCATAAGGTTTGAGCTCAATTTAATGGAAGTATCCAATCAGATTTTTGTTAATTAAGCTGATCTTCGTATTACTGGAACTGGCTTTAGGCCAGTGCCTTAAAATTGTGCAATAATATCCTACTTTACCTCTTTATTATATGTAACTAATTACTGTTATTTCGAAGTTTTGACATCCAGTTTAGGTTATTCTTAAAGTTTATGACACATATGGTTAATCATTTAATGTAAGTATATAAGTTTATATCTATTTAACGACTGCAATGATGTTTGGTATAAATGAGGAACACAGGTGTAAATAATTAACAAATTTTATTGACATACGTGTACTTTATTTAATGTTCAATAATATATATGTTAATTACATAAAGAATAAAACATGAAGAATAAAATAATGTGGAATTTAAAATAATCATGCACCAAAAAAATATGTTATTTTATATTTGTATATGTGAACATAGTACTTTATTCATACCAAATACAAACACACCTCTGAGCTTGATTATTTCTCAAGTTAAAAACGCTAATCATAACAAACAAGAGATGTGTTTGTCAGAAACACACTGCCCCCTACTGCGCCGCTTTGAAATAAAATTTCTATTTATCATTTGGCAGGTATAGAAATTATCTCCCTTTAAAGCTGGTTACTTCCCTTGGATTTTGTTTTTTTTTACCTTTGACCTTGAAGGATGACCTTGACCATTTACCACTCAAAATGTGGAGCTCCATGAGATACACATGCATGCCAAATATCAAGTTGCTATCTTCAATACATGTATTGCAAAAGTTATGGCCAATGTTAAAGTTTTCGGACGGACGCACAGACTGACGGACTGACAGTTCAACTGCTATATGCCACCCTACCGTGGGCATAAATATATACAAGTTATACTAGGCCTTCGGGATTTGCTCCAGAAAATAGGTAAAAATTGTAATGGTAGTTATAATAAGAAAACGTCATAATGCGTTCACCTTTTTCAGATAAATAAGATATGATGCAAAATCATCCAGGAAATTCATGACGACTTATGACACTACGTCCATCAGTCACATTCTGTTAACTGTTGTGGAATATATTTTTGCAAGTGTATGATCTTAACGTTGAAAGATCCACATAGTTACTGTACGATTACCAAACAATTTATAGTGTAATATGCAATGTACCATGACTTTCGACTTTTCTATAGACAAAGAAGCAAAATAAGTGTGGGTCATTCTGCAACAAACCATTGGCGGAGCCTAATGCAATTAAAGTAGTTCCAGAAATTCCAAGAATTTGTTTCGTAAAATGCACATGCTTAAATGCTTGATCTAGCACAAGTTTGACAAACTAATAATATCTGCATTATGTAGCGCAGTAAAACAAAATTAATTGAACAACTGTTACATTTAAGTTCACAAAAATATTAACGTTTGGTTTAGTTGTCATTTATTATGATAATAGCCTCACTTTGTTTAACAAAACCCTTTACTTCACTTATTTAGTCGATGTTTATGAATGAAGCCAACGTCATTCTGAATTGGTTTGGTTTGTTGATATCAAGGCAATGCGTGTATATTTGTGTGGAAATAGGGCGGAGTATAGATTAAAATTGCTCTAATATTATACTGACAAGTGTTATAAATGTGTGGTAGAATCGACATTATATAGCTGAATTAAATGTTGGTTATTCTGGGTTATAAACAATAGTTTGTTGTTCAGATGCTTGTTATCAAACCCCTCGGGCCCTCATGGTGCAATTCCTACGCATAAAACTCCGAACAGTTTTTACCTTAATGACGCAACCTTAGCTGGAAATTATTTCTTACATTTCACAGAGAAGAAACGTTGCCCTTTTAATCTGAACAATGCTGATATTGATTGAATATTTTTCCAAGTTAACATTATTTCAGCCTTCTGTTGTGTCAGTCGATTTTTTGGTACGCAATTGGTTTGATATGGCAGAGAATTAACGGTCTTTTATTACCCTATTTAAATCATTAAAGAACGTTCTTGCGTTTATCAAATTTAACTTATGGATGTAGCAGCTGTATGTTATAATAAAACATGTCCATCAGTAGTTTTCTTAGTTAAGCGCGTCCTGGAAAGTCGCTGCGTTCACTGGCCAAGGACAGATTGTCTGCGTCTCTGTTGATCTCAATGTGGAAGTGCTCACACATCGTGCGTAACAGGTCTTGTTGATGTTTGAATTGGGTGGTTATCTCGTTCAACCTGGAATAGTACAGACTAGACAGTTATTTAATCCATATAGTAATGATTGCCATTATTGATCGATCCCAATTTTCTCCAATCTGGGTAATGTTTAATATACTAAATTTTGTCACGCGACTTTGGCATGTTCAATAACTAATAAGCATAAGTAGGGAACTGTTGGCATACACAAAGCATGGATTTTTCTGGCTGTGATCATCTTGTAAACGGAATGTTCTAATAGCAAGACATTAAATGTCCCACTGGGTTTTGGTGCATTCCATTTTTTTGGTAGATCAGTTTTAGTATAGGAAGCCTATTGGTCCAATAAGTAAGTTTACATTCATTCATCATGCAATTTTATAATAACTTACCACAAGTTACCACCATGAGAAGAGGGCGTGACGCGCATGTCCCTCCGTCTCAAAGGTCAATGTCAGACGAGGAGGTCAAAAGCAATTTGTCATTCATTGTGCAATTTTAAAATTACTTACTATAAATGACCACCATGAGGAAAAGGCGTGTAATGTGTAACATCCGTATTCCTACATCAAAAGTCAAGGTCACACTTAGAGGTCAAATGTAAAATTTGGTCATAAAAAAGCTTGTCAATACTGTAATTTTGTCATACATCATGCAATAAAAATAACTTACCATAAATATCTTTATGAGCAGATGATGGGTTGCCTGTGGCATATTATTCTCTACCTCAAAGGTTAAGGTCAAACTTAAAGGTCAAAGGTTAAATTTGGCAATACAAAACTTGTCTGGACTGTTACTTTATAATTCAATTTTAAAGTAATTTATGGCAAGTTCTCGGAATGTGGAGAAGTTTAGTAACAAAATACATGTTGTAGCATCTTGCTAAATAGTTAAATACATTAGTGACGATGGGCTTGACATGTTTCCAACAGGCATCAAAATAAAATAACTTGGCACACATTTTAAAATGAAATAGTGTGTGTGTCAGGCACAAGAACCACGAAGCTAAGTTCTAGGTCAAGCTCGTACTAAGACGTCACATGTCAAACTACATCAGTTGTGTTGTAAAAATAAAGCTTATCTACATATAACTTAACCATGCATTTAACATGAATGTTAAAATTTCAGTTCAGATGAAACAATATCACCTTGTTCTGTTTTTGTGAATATTTTTCTGGATGTCTTGAAGAGTTTCCACAGTAAAGTCCTTCTCTGACTGAGCTATGAACTCAACCGACGTCTTGATATCAAACAAGTAGTACTTGAACTGAAACGATACCGGCAAAATAATATAATGAACATAGGAAACAGCAATGTCTGTTGAATAGTGTGTGAGTGAAATGAGCACTAAAAAGTCACGTTGCAGGCTGTTCTTTTGGATTTGTGACTGAAGAAACAGCTATTTTATAGCAGTAGGGTTTTGTTAATAGATGAATTCAAATGTTTAATTTTAAGCAGTTATACACGATGACATTAAAAGGAAGGACACTATTTTAACATTCCAATAAATATATTGGACGTTTAAAACCTACTCTTGCCCATTTTGTGTTTTTCTCCTCATTCGGCTTGATAGTGAAGTAGCGCTGATACACCTTGCGCTGCATGAACTTTGGGAACCGGTTCTCACTGGCATTCACCTGGTCCGACTAAAAATAACCCAATAACATGACATCAATGCGTGTGTATTCGAAACCGGTTCTCACTGGCATTCAGCTGGTCCAACAAAAAATAACATAATAACATGACATCAATGAGTGTGTATTGGAAACCGGTTCTCACTGGCATTCACCTGGTCCGACTAAAAATAACCCAATAACATGACATCAATGCGTGTGTATTCGGAACCGGTTCTCACTGGCATCCTCCTGGTCCGACTTAAACTAACTAAACGTATTGACATGACATCAATGTGTGTGTATTGGTGAGTGTGATAGCCTATGGATGCACAGCATGCAAAGTAATATAACATACATAAAGTTAACTCAAAGTAACTTATTTTTATCTGGTTCCTTAAGAGGATGATTCTGAGATGACTGCTGTGTTAATGTGTAAAATGATTCAACACAAAGAAGAAAGATATCTTCAATCAATATTTGTATGGTCAGCTAGGCAAATTATAAGCAAAGCTTTTCTTATGTGAGCATTTCAGATGGAACTATATATGTTAACTACGGTCACTCTATTCCAATACCTGGAGAGCAATCCTCCTGATGTATGCCTGTTTCTGGATTTTGTCAATGTCCCCAACAGCCACACCAATCTATAAGTAGAAGGCAGGTCATGTGAGTGCAGAAACCCTATAGCTCAAACTATGTTTCAACTTGCATTAAATGAAACGCTTGTTATTCACCACTATAATTTATTGAACGTGTAAGAAACCTCGTTCATTAGATACTTCAAAATAAGACCTTGTTAAGGAATTATACATGGACATTGAAATATTCTCCCGTAATAAATGAACATGTTTCTTATCTCTTTCATGTGATAGATATATCCTCATAGTGCCATACACACCGGTGGAATGTCAGATACAATAGTTTAATGTTTAACTCTGAAAATGTATGAAATGGCTCAACAAGTAAATTCAGCATGTGTTAATTTTGAGAACCAAAATGAGTTGATGAGTGCTATGGGCATCACAATCATGAACGTGTCTGCAGATTGATGAGTGCTATGGGCATCGAGATCATGAACTCATCAGTCGGTTGATGAGTGCTATGGACATTATGATCATGAACGTGCCAGCAGATTGATGAGTGCTATGGGCATCAAGATCATGAACTTATCAGGAGGCTGATACATGCTTTTGGCATAATAAACATACCCTTATCAGCAGATTGATGATATATATGGGCATCATGATCATGAACATACCAGCAGATTGATGAGAGTGATGTGGGCATCATGATCATGACACACCAGCAGATTGATGAGTGATATGGGCATTATGATCATGAACATACCAGCAGATTATTAAGTGATATGGGCATTATGATCATGAACATACCAGCAGGTTGATGAGAGTGCTATGGGCATCATGATCATGACATACCAGCAGATTGATGAGTGATATGGGCATCATGATCATTAACATACCAGCAGGTTGATGAGTGCTATTGGCATCATTATAATGAAGATAAACATAATGATGTAAGAGTCCACGGTGAATGGGTAGTTGTTGCTCTCCACAAACATTTCCACGTAGTTCACCTCGCCCAAGGTCATCGCCAGGATCGTCAGCGGGAAGAAGTCGTGGTCACGGAAACCAGGCTGCATGCAGAGAGCAAAATATATATGCGCCATTCAAATTTAACATTTAAAGTACATGTTCTTGTATACTATGATTGAACAATTAAATGTTGATGCAAGTACAAAACAATTTCTTCGTTACAAGTATCTATTATTACCTTTCTGAGATAGATACTGTTTTTCGGCGTTAGCTGTATACGCCAGCTTTTCACCTTAGCCTGACCTTTGTAAGCGACCAATCAATTCGAATTTAAAATTTCCCGCCGGTGGGCCTGAAACTTTTCGCAGTAGAAACAGATTTCACGTTAACATTAATATGTTATTCCATCGACTTTCTATTTTTGGAAGTATTGGGTATGAAAAGGGATACTACTGTTCGTTTAGCAACGATGTTAACTGCGTTTTCAGCATGAAGCAATTGTATCTCTAATGATAAGGTTTGAGAGATAGAGCAGTTTCACACTTAATTCTCGACATCAATTCTGAATGTGTGCCCCATTATATTTAGAAGAAAATTCAGCGGCAGAGCGTTTGTACTTAAAGGCTGTGTTCTCATATTTGGTAATTACTACGATTTTGCATTCTGTGCATTCATAAATTTTAGATCATATTGTATCAAGTATTGTTGTTCAGTAATTTTTATACACTTTGTTTGACCTTTATGCTTTCATTTATTTTCATGCTTATTGTGTGTTTCTATTCTGTAAATATATATGTCTTAGTAATAATATCTAATAAAATAAGCCACGAAATCTGGCGCAACACCCCGTAATTTATTTGCGTGTGATTCAGATAAGAACTGCGCAGAAAAAAAGCATTCGCTATTTTTGATCTCATAGATATAACTTTTGATCGTTCATAAACACCGACCACAATCAACGCCGTATATCTTTTTTAAAGATATTTCTTGTTTTAAATACTGAACAAGTTTTATTCACAGATGTTTATCATTACATTGACGTCAAATATTTTTATCATATTTTTATCATTTTATCGTAGATTTAAAATGTGAGCTTTGCATTCAGGCAAGCAAACACACAATGAAATATGTATTCTGATATTTGCATCAATGGACTATATGAAACTACATTATTATAATAAAATATATTTTCAAGCATGACTCACCCGTTGAGCTAAAACTGCATTAAAGGCCTGAGCAAATGCCAACAAAAACAGTACCAGCACCAGCATTACCTGTAGCAAGATAATAAGAGTCAGTGTTTGAAAAAGCAATTCAGTTCCAATTACATAATGCTAAGCCTTCAGTATAACGAAAACCAAGAAAATAAATGAAATACACTTTCAATAATTTAGAATTATTTTTAATTAATAAATATGCTGACACTTACGGGGCACAGTATAAGTATATATAAACGTTTGCGTATCTGCTCACCTTGGCAATACTAAACATGACCTGAGAAAACATGACAAAGTAGATGCCAACCACGTCCAACCTGAAAAAGCAACACACATGAAGTTAAAGTGCCATGCCTGTAACTTGAGGTTTAACACAACACTAACCGGTGTATCATTCATAACTTATCTGATATAAACAACAACCGAAACTGCAAGTTAGACAAAAATATCCTATCCTTTGTTTAGCCTGTTTACAAACACGTGAGGTATTATGGAAACACTTGTGGTGGTCAGGCATCGTCCAGGAGAAGGATACCCCATGTTTTATTAAAGCAGTTTTAATCGGATCATCATAAAACTTCGTGACAATGTTTGTGGCCATATAATCTCAGCCAAGTTTATAATCAGATAGTTCGCCTGAAGCGCTTTTGAATTATGCCTACTGAATTATAACACATGGCCAAAGTAGCCTTGTAAGCTCTCAACTCATATAGTTCAAATCAGATAATCTTGAAATTTGGTGAAAATGTTTGTGGGCACATAATATTGGCCAAGTTAGATAATCAGTCAGAATGTCTAAATCCCTTCCGAATTGTTGCCCTGGAATAATTAATAATTAATATTGTCTTCGCTCTAATTCAAAAATATTAAATCGGATAATCCTGAAATTTGGTGATAATGCTTTTGGGCATAATATCTCGACAAAGATATATCAAGCCAGATCATCTGAAACTTTTCTGGATTATGGCCCTTGAATTAAAAAAAAAAAAACAATTAAACCTTTTCCGCCCTTTGATTTAAATAGTTTTAATCGTATAACGTTTTCCAGTACAATAACCAGACAGATTGGCTTCAACACTTCTGAATTTAGGCCCTTTATTTACAAAACATGGCTATATTAACCTTATCAGCCCTTTAATTTCAATAGTTTTAATTGTATCACCATCAAACCAGATGAAACCTTTAAAAAGATCGCCGTGGCGTAGTGGATATGGTGTCCGCCTAGCGATAGGGAGGTCACGGGTTCGAGCCCCACAATGGGAGCGTTCTTTAGATCTCCCCCAAAGACACCAGGTCACAATGTTTGTGGACATAAAAATCCTGGTTTAGTACAATAACCAGAGAGATTGCCTAAAGCAAATTATTGTGATTGCTATCTTTCTCGATGTAACCCATACCTGGTAACATGTGTATTTCGTGACAAGGTGGCACTCTTGTTCATGAATTTATTCCATATAAATGGTTCAACAAAATGCACCATGTGTCCCAATCACAGGTAAGAAGCATTCGAGTAGACTTTTTGCCCTTGTGTCATGAAGCGATTGATTTCTGCTTGCAGGACAACAATGTCCATATACGTTTTTGCGTATTCAAACACGCCACAGGAATTTCACAGGCATTCCATGATTTGTATCAACAGGCTATCAATACAGAGTTGATTTCAAAGATACTTGCACACAAATAATCCCATATTAAATGACCAAGATACAAGTGAGAATTTGAGGTCTACATGTATACATACAAATGTATATGATATGATACAATAATCATAGTATCATCCACGTGCATGCTCCATTCTGTTACAGCATTCATGAAATAAATTATGTGAACACTCGCTGGCACTTCCCCTTATTCATGAAACAAAAACAAGTATGTGAACGGTGAGACCTCTGTAGGTAGGATATGAGCAGGGTCCAGGCGCAAAGGGAGGATATCCATGCTGCCCGCCAACTGATCACGCACGGGTAGAGGTTCGGGGGATTGATGAAGAACAACGTGGACACCATCATGACCCAGCTGAGATACGTGTACGGGTTGAAGATGTACCGCCACTTCTGTAATATGTTGACAAGAGAGTTATAGGTTTTGCACTCTGCACTGTTCCGCAGCTCTGTAAATCCTTAAAAAATCATCTTGATATTATAATTATAATAGAAAAATACAATTCACAAGAAAATTAACAAAGGGCAATAATTCTGTAACTATTGAAGAAAAAGTTATAGTTCTTTTACTCTGGTCTTCCTTTCAAAGACTGTTGTATATGAGTCTGATTTGAATCTATTCAATTCATTTCCAGTTATGATTCACACAAGAAAATTACTGTATGTAGTTATGCTCTGCACAAGCAAAATAAGCAAATGGAAGTATTAGAACGCCACACATACTATAGAAATACGTATGGTTCTTGTACGTCTTTTTAATGTCCTTTATTAATATATGACTATTTGTTTTTATCCCTTAATTATTTATGNATCCGGTTCCAGCGCTCAAAGGGTTAAGTCATATATACTTATATTAAGGTTCATTAGAATCCCTTTAATACTTGCAGAGTTACTGTCCTCACAATGCAATGACTAAACAAACTTATAAGAGGGTTGTGGTTCTTTTTCCTCTGCATTTCTTCTCAATGTCCTCTATAAATGATCAAAGTTTTATTTAAATGCCTTCAATTAAAATTAAGTGAGATATACGCTCTGCATAAAAAAAATACGTTAAAGCAATTATTCTGTAAATCCTAAAGAGAATAAAGGTTATTGTACTCTTCACTTTCTTTAAATCCCCTAAATCATGATATAAATATTCTTGCATCCCGTTAACACTTCCGTGATTATGCTCCACACAAAAAGCAGAGCAGGCCAGACCTACAGGAAGGATAGATGATGTCATTACCATATTCCTCTCTTGGGGACATACAAAAGTGGGAAAAAGAGCGAAGGGGATTTTGGGTACGGGTTCTGGTGTGGGTCCATCATGCAGCCAGAAAAGTACATAAGGATGATATAATCGTAAGGCTGACACATTTGTTGATTGAAAACAGATGATGGATGATGCAAAAGCTACAATAACTGGTATTACACAAACATGGGCACAAAACATCAATATGAATAAACACTCCCACATGCAATAATCATTATTGCATTCATTTATTCGCTACATTCCATTTTTCCTATTTAAATTGTGCACAGCTCATGCATGTTTATACATCTGCGTAACTTGTTTGTCTTTAACTTGCTTAAATAAAATTGTTTTATATGTCAGGTTTTTAAAACAGTCTTCCTTTTTAAATTTAAAAGGAAATATAACAAAAATAAGATAGGGATTGCAGACTTAACGTCATACTATTAATATGTCGTAGTCAGTTTGAAATCCTTGTGAGATAAGAAAATTAAATTGTATAAATAAGGGACATTTTCTGAATGTCATGTTTTAAGTCTGCAATATTAGCTTGAGCGTGTCACATTACGCAGTTACGTATACAACCCCCTCCACACAAACACACTTTGATGCGGCGTGTCATATTGTAGACATTAAATATTGTAAAACTGACATATTTTTTACAATTACACAACTTTAAAATTTATTAGGGAAATGGATACATGTTCGAATGAAGTTAATTGAATGGAACAGGAGCACTTTGTTGGACAAGTTTGTGTGTGCAGACAGACATATGGTGATACCGATCTACAAGTTTGTGTGTGCAGACAGACATATATGGTGATACCGATCTACAAGTTTGTGTGTGCAGACAAACATATATGGTGATACAAATCTACAAGTTTGTGTGTGCAGACAGACATATATGGTGATACCGATCTACAATTTGTGTGTGCAGACAGACATATATGGTGATACCGATCTAAAAGTTTGTGTGTGCAGACAGACATATGGTGATACCAATCTACCTCGTTACGGGGTATAAATATGTTGATCGACAGTAACATCGATCTACAATATTCAGTTTCAAACAAAAGTCTGATTAAAAAATTATATACTGATGAACGGGTAACGCTTTGTGGAATATACAGAAGAACTGTAACCATTAGCGTAAAACAAAAATCATGCAAGGTGCATGTGTGTTTGCAAAAAACATCTTTGACATTAGTATACATCAAATGCCTATTAGAAAAGAATACTAACAAGCAAATTCGTTGAATTGATATCCCCCGCCTAATAAATTTTGTTTATGGATGGGTGCCAATCCCTTGATATATGGTATTATCCTAAAAAAAGGCATTTTTTTAAGATACCAAGGGCCATATCTCCGTTATTAACAGATGGTGTACAATTCCATTTTGGCGGGCATTATCCTCTTATCCATATATATACTCATACCAAGTTTCAATGAAATCCGCAAAAGCACTTTTAAGATATGGCTCCGGACAAAAAAGTGCCTATAGTAAAAAGCATTTTTTCAAGATACAAAGGGTCATTACTCCGTTATTAACAGATAGTGTACAATGCCATTCGGCGTGCATCATCCTCTTATCCATATATATATATACTCATACCAAGTTTCAATGAAATCCGCCAAAGCACTTCCAAGATATGGCTCCGGACACAAAAGTGCCTATAGTAAAAAGCATTTTTTCAAGATACAAAGGGCCATATCTCCGACATTAACAGATGGTGTACAATGCCATTTGGCGTGCATCATCCATTTATCTATATATATACTCATACCAAGTTTCAATGAAATCCGCCAAAGCACTTCCAAGATATGGCTCCGGACACAAAAGTGCCTATAGTAAAAAGCATTTTTTCAAGATACAAAGGGCCATAACTCCGTTATTAACAGATGTTGTACAATGCCATTTGGCGTGCATCATTGTCTTATCCATATA
>VMBQ01007218.1:5765-30717 GCA_007657795.1 Dreissena rostriformis | reverse complement strand
TGGAGGTGGTGGTTGTGGTGGTGGTGGTGGTGTACAAAAACCATTTTACTGTGTTGAGTCACCGTGACCTTGACCTTTGACCTAGTGACCTGATCAATAGGGGTCATCTGCCGGTCATGACCAATGTCCCTATGAAGTTTCGTGATCCCAGGCCTAAGCGTTCTAGAGTTATCATCCAGAAACCATTTTACTGCTTCAGGTCACTGTGACCTTGACCTTTGACCTAGTGACCTATAAATCAATAGGGGTCATCTGCCGCTCATGATCAATGTCCCTATGAAGTTTTGTGATCCCAGGCCTAGGTGTTCTTGAGTTATCATCCGGAAACCATTTTACTGCTTCAGGTCACTGTGACCTTGACTTTTGACCTAGTGACCTGAAAATCAATAGGGGTCATCTGCTAGTCATGTCCAATGTCCATATGAAGTTTCATGATCCCAGGCGTAAGCGTACTTGAGTTATCATCCGGAAACCATTTTCCTATTTCCAGTCACTGTGACCGTGACCTTTGACCTAGTGACCTCAAAATCAATAGGGGTCATCTACCAGTCATGATAAATATACCTATGAAGTTTCATGATCCTAGGCCTAAGCGTTCTTGAGTTATCATCCGGAAACCATCTGGTGGATGGCTTGGGTTATCATCCGGAAACCATTTTTCTATTTTGATTCACTGTGACCTTTACCTTTGACCTAGTGACCTGAAAATCAATAGGGGTCATCTGCGAGTCATGATCAATGAACCTATGAAGTTTCATGATCCTAGGCGTAAGCGTTCTTGAGTCATCATCCGGAAACCATTTTACTATTTCTAGTCACTGTGACCTTGACCTTTGACCTAGTGACCTCAAAATCAATAGGGGTCATATGCCAGTCATGATCAATGTACCTATGAAGTTTCATGATCCTAGGCCTAAGCGTTCTTGAGTTATCATCCGGAAACCATCTGGTGGACGGACAGACGGACCGACGGACAGACGGACCGGCATGTGCAAAACAATATACCCCCTCTTCTTGGAATGGGGGGGGGGCATAATAATATTGCAACATTGGTTGGTTTGGACATTAACGACTCGATTTCAGCCAGATACAATTATGTAATCTGAGGTGTCTTACACAAGATATTTCCTGAAATGTAAATGTCGAACATTATTAAATTGGAGATAATTCAAGGCATTGACATTGATATTTGTCATTTTGTGAACAAAGAACTGTTTGGATTAACAGAAATAATGAAACATACATCACATTCATCAACAGTTTGGGGGATACCAAGAAAATATCAAAGTGGAATATTGTTCACCTGTTCATACACTGACATGATTTCAATATTGAAAGTGTATCATGTATTCCAAGTTAAAATGATGCTCTTAGTTATTCACTACTTCATAATTGCATGACACTTGAGCAACATGTCAGAAGATATCGACCCATAGGCCATTTTCGACAATATATAGAAATATTGGTTTACATGTACTACAAACTACAATTAACTCCCCATGTCATGTACATAGAGAATATTAAGTGTGTTTAGGATAAAGATCATGCGAGGCTGAGGAACTTAGATACAATAAATATGAGTGAAAAGGGGGTTTTATGCATTTGCGTTAAGTGTCGTGCCAGATTATGGACGACAATTTCCGTTTTTAAGATATTTTTCGTTTAAGGAAAATCACTTCTTGACGAAAATCCAGTTTAGGTGGAAAGTGTCATCCCTGATTAGACTTTATGCACACACATTAAACCCCCTTTTCACAGAGAGCGATTCAAATATAGTATCTTAAATACTGGAGGTGTTGATGGATGGAATAAGGTAAGACTTTAGTATACATGTGTACATAGGTCACATTATCTAATGCTATGTTCCCACTGTCAAAGCAATCCTCCATGAATGCCACGATTAGCGACACATTACTGATCATGGTTTTCTCTGAGATTTATTAGTCTTAGATACGATGTGATGCATGTCCTTAACCCTTTGAGTGCTGGAACCGGATTTTGAAGGCCTTTGCAAACAGTTTGGATCCAGATGAGACGCCACAAAACGTGGCGTCTCATCAGGATCCAAACTGTTTGCTATTCTGATAGTATTCTTTGAAAAAAAATCAAAGAAAATGCTAATTTTAGAAATTTAGCAGACAACATTTTAGCAGACGACAAATTTCCCAGCATGCAAAAGGTTAAGTAATGATAAGCTTCATTGCACCTATTTAAAGTATGTATACGATTTGACAATGACAGGTGCCACAATCTGACATATTCTGTTCTCCAGCTGGGATTGGTTCGAATACGTTGCCGATTTGGCGTCAATCCGTAACAAGTATTACGATTTGGTTCCCCGCATTAGTGCGTATGAGGTAATATCGGAAAAACCATGTTAAAACTATAGACGCCAAATGTATTAAAGATAAATATGTATTACACATTATTTACAGATACGCTAATAAAGCTTTGTGGAAAATATATTAAAAAAAAAAAACTTTTACGGTAAACTTGAAAACAAAAATCATAAAAAATACATATGTGTGTGTTACAAAAGTAACTTTGCAATCTTATTTGTGAGAAAAAAATCTCTGACATAGTATACATCAAATGTCTATTAGAAAACAATATTTTTTTTTCTGAATGCAAAGATGGTACAGCAAACTAAAGTCAAGCAAGAAATTAAATTTCATACCTTATGAGCTGAACGCTTAAAACAGAATTAAAGACGGTTTTCAAATTAAAGAAGTGAGAATACAAATAAGGTTACGAAATTAAAGCAATCATATAATTGTATTAAAAAAAAAATGTTGCAACATTAGTTGGATTGTCAAAATTGCTGACTGGATTGCAGCCAGATGCAAACATGTAACCTGTAAAAGTGTTACAGAAGATATTTCCAGAAATTAAAATATCAAACATTTTTAAATTGGGAATAATTCAAGGAATTTACATTGATGTTCGTCAGTTTATGAACAAACAACCCGTTTGATTTACGAAATAATAAAACTTACATCGCATTCATCAACAATTTTGTGATATTAAAAAATATTGTATGGGATTGTTATTTACTTCTTCATAAATTGAAATAAATTAAACAATAATATTATTAGAAGGTATTCCAAGGTAAAATCATTCTTTCATCCCAATTCCATGCTATTAGTTATTTACTACTTCGTTATTTGCATGACACTTGAGCAACATGCCAGATAATGTTGACCCATTTAAAAAAATAAACAGAAATTTTGGTTGATATGTACTGTACACTTCAATTCACTACCAAATACCATGTCATTTATATAGAGAAAATTATGTGGGTTTAGGATAAAGATCAAAGTTAAAATGCGAGGCTGAGACAGATAAATATAGTATCTTAAATACAAGAAGTGATGTTGGGTGGAATAAGGTAAGAATTTAGTACATTTGTCACTGAATCTTGTCACTAAATGCAAGGTGTTGGTGATAGAAATGCAAGGTGTTGGTGATTGAAATGCAAGGTGTTGGTGATAGGAATGCAAGGTATTGGTGATAGAAATGCAAGGTGTTGTGATAGGAATGTACTTAGATGATGCCAGGATGTAAGGTGTTGGTAATATGAATGCAAGGTGTTTGTGATCTGAATTCAAGGTGATGGTGATAGGATGTAATGTGTTGGTGCTATGAAAGCAAGGTGTTGGTGCTAGGTCGTAATGTGTTGGTGCCAGGATATAAGGTGTTTGTAATATGCATGCAAGGTGATGGTGATAGGAATTCAAGATGTTGATGCTAGGATGTAATGTGTTTTTATTAGGGATGTAGGGTATTGGTGCTATGAATGCAAGGTGTTGGTGCTATGAATGTGAGGTGTTGGTTCTATGAATGCAAGGTGTTGGTGCTATGATAAGGTGTTGGTGCCAGGTTGTAAGGTGTTGGTGCCAGGTTGTAAGGTGTTGGTGCCAGGTTGTAAGGTGTTGGTGCAAGGATGTAAGGTGTTGGTTCTAGGGATGTAGGGAGTTGGTGCTAGGGTTGTAAGGTATTGGTGCCAGGATGTAAGGTGTTGGTGCTATGAATGCAATGTGTTGGTGCTAGGTTGCAAGGTGTTGGTGCCAGGATGTAAGGTGTTGGTGCAGGATGTAAGGTGTTAATGCCAGGGTGTAAGGTGTTGGTGCCAGGATGTAAGGTGTTGGTGCTATGAAAGCAAGGTGTTGGTGCTAGGTCGTAATGTGTTGGTGCCAGGATATAAGGTGTTGGTAATATGCATGCAAAGTGATGGTGATAGGACTTCAAGATATTGGTGCTAGGATGTAATGTGTTGTTGTTAGGGATGTAGGGTGTTGGTGCTTTAAATTCAAGGTGTTGATGCTATGAATGCAAGGTGTTGGTGCTATGCATGTAAGGTGTTGGTGCTATGATGTCAGGTGTTGGTGCCAGGTTCTAAGGTGTTGATGCTATGAATGCAAGGTGTTGGTGCAAGGATGTAAGGTGTTGGTGCCAGGTTGTAAGGTGTTGGTGCTAGGGATGTAGGGTGTTGGTGCTAGGGTTGTAAGGTGTTGGTGCCAGGATGTAAGGTGTTGGTGCCAGGATGTAAGGTGTTTGTGCTAGATTGTAAGGTGTTGGTGCCAGAATGTAAGGTGTTGGTGCCAGGATGTAAGGTGTTGGTGCCAGGNCTGGCCAAGGACAGATTGTCTGCGTCTCTGTTGATCTCAATGTGAAAGTGCTCACACATCGTGCGCAACAGGTCTTGTTGTTGTTTGAAGTGGGTGGTTATCTCGTTCAACCTGGAATAGTACAGACTAGACAGTTATTTAATCCATATAGTAATGCTTGCCATTATTGATCGATCCCAATTTTCTCCAATCTGGGTAATGTTTAATATACTAAATTTTGTCTCGCGACTTTGGCATGTTCAATAACTAATAAGCATAAGTAGGAAACGTTTGGCATACACAAAGCATGGATTTTTCTGGCTGTGATCATCTTGTAAACGGAATGTTCTAATAGCAAGACATTAAATGTCCCACTGGGTTTTGGTGCATTCCATTTTTTTGGTAGATCAGTTTTAGTATAGGAAGCCTATTGGTCCAATAAGTAAGTTTACATTCATTCATCATGCAATTTTATAATAACTTACCACAAGTTACCACCATAAGAAGACGGCGTGACGCACATGTCCCTCCGTCTCAAAGGTCAATTTCAGACGAAGAGGTCAAAAGCAATTTGTCATTCATCGTTCAATTTTAAAATTACTTACTATAAATGACCACCATGAGGAAAAGGCTTGTAATGTGTAACACCCGTATACCTACGTCAAAAGTCAAGGTCACACTTAGAGGTCAAATGTCAAATTTGGTCATAAAAAAGCTTGTCAATACTGTAATTTGTCATACATCATGCAATAAAAATAACTTACCATAAATATCTTTATGAGTAGATGATGGGTTGCCTGTGGCATATTATTCTCTACCTCAAAGATTAAGGTCAAACTTAAAGGTCAAAGGTTGAATTTGGCAATACAAAACTTGTCTGGACTGTAACTTTATAATTCAATATTAAAGTAATGTATGGCAAGTTCTCGGAATGTGGAGACGTTTAGTAACAAAATACATGTTGTAGCAGCTTGCTAAATAGTTAAATACATTAGTGACGATGGGCTCGACATGTTTCCAACAGGCATCAAGTTAAAATAACTTGGCACACATTTTAAAATGAAGGAATGTGTGTGTCAGGCACAAGAACCACGAAGCTAAGTTCTAGGTNGGATGTAAGGTGTTGGTGCCAGGTTGTAAGGTGTTGGTGCTATGAATGCAAGGTGTTGATGCTAGGATGTAGAGTGTTGGTGCTAGGATGTGAGGTGTTGTTGCTATGCATGCAAGGAGTTGGTGCTTGGTATGCAAGGTGTTGGTGATAGGAATGTAAGGTGATGGTGATAGGAATGCAAGGTGTTGGTGCTAGGAATGCAAAGTGTTGGTGCTATGTTGTAATGTGTTGGGGCTATGTATTCAAGGTAATGGTTATAGGTTGTTATGTTTTGGTGCTAGCATTGCACGGTGTGTTACTGTTACCTGTCCCCAGAGCAGGAAGAGTTCCTTGAAGAGCAGCATCATTATGAACACCTGCAGGAGCCACTGCATGGCCGCAAGGCCTGGGCGACCTATGTCCAGCGTAGACACATGACCCTCCTGCATATACAGAAAGCTAAATCATTAATATAAATAAATGGAAAAATGATGGCTAGACCCAGGCATTTAAGATGGTCGCAAATACAATAAGCTTAAAATAAACAAAGAATTGCATAAGGCATATATATCCCTTACTGGAATTCATTTTAGCTTAAAGTGCAAAATTTACCTTGAGACATGACTGACTACTGTCTTCTTGACATTGTCTAAATAAGCAAAACATTTGTCTTTAAAACCTATTTATTGTAGCTCTTATGTAGCGAAAACCTCAAGCTAACTGAGATACCCTCATGTTTGTTTCCTAAGAAAAAACGATGCTTTGTGTCGATAAAGGAAAGCTTGAGAATGCTACCAGAGTGGGGATCAAATCTGGAACCTCCTAAACTCCACGCAGACACCATATCAACAACGCCACACGATCTCTCAAAACAGTTGAGCAAAATTTCATGAACTCAATCATATAATGAATATTTTAACACTTTGAAGTTCTGCATGGGAAATCAACATTTACTACCTCTTTCTTCATGTTGACAATGGTCTCGTTTGCTGCCTCCTCTTCTGTCAGATACACTGGGCAGTGACGAATGTTATCCAACACATTAGTGGCAATAGAAGGCATCAAGGTCATGTAAATGTTCAAGGTCGCCACATAGATTACATAAATGAATAGGTTTATGTATAGGATATATCGTCCGAACTTACGCCTGAAATATGAGATTAGAAAAGATACAAGGTAACATTTTGGTAACCATCAAACCAAATTGGCATGTAACAATAAAACAACATTCAAGAATATCACTTAAGTAGTTTTATGAGCAATAATTACTTGAAGATTATAGTTTTGTAGGTTCAAAAGTGTACATAAACATATACAGCATAGTTCAAATTTGTATATATGAAATAAAAGAAAGTATGCAGGATAACTATTATAACAAGGGCTGTTTGTAAAACATGCATGCTCCCTATATGGGCTGTCAGTTGTAGTGGCAGCCATTGTGTGAATACGTTTTTTGTCACTGTAAAAACGGTGGTGGTGGTGGTGGTGGTGGNCCTGTGACCTTTGACCTAGTGACCTCAAAATCAATAGGGGTCATCTGCCAGTCATGACCAATGTCCCTATGAAGTTTCATGATCCAAGGCGTAAGCGTTCTTGAGTTATCATCCGGAAATCATTTTCCTATTTCCAGTCAACCATTTTACTGCTTCAGGTCACTGTGACCTTGACCTTTGACCTAGTGACCTGAAAATCAATAGGGGTCATCTGCCGGTCATGACCAATGTCCCTATGAAATTTCATGATCCCAGGCGTAAGCGTTCTTGAGTAATCATCCGGAAACCATTTTCCTATTTCCAATAACTGTGACCTTGACCTGTGACCTTGACCTTTGACCTAGTGACCTCAAAATCAATAGGAGTCATCTGCAAGTCATGAGCAATGTTCCTATGAAGTTTCATGATCCTAGGCCCAAGCGTTCTTGAGTTATCATCCGGAAACCACCTGGTGGACGGACCGACAGACCGACCGACCGACAGACCGACTGACCGACATGTGCAAAGCAATATACCCCCTTTTCTTCGAAAGGGGGCATAATAAATTTATATCTAGTAGATGCCAAATCAAACATTATGGATGAGGACTAAACCTGTGATGAGAGATTGTTCCAGGTGAGAAATTACCATTTCATGATCAGCAGGCTCTGTGTCAGGGGGTGGGACAGCATGTCCTCACGATTGAACTGGATCATCGACTGAAACACGCAGAAAGAATATGTTTACTAGGATGTACGAACTAGGATGTATAAATAAGGTTGTGTGAACTAAGATTTGTGAACTAGGATGTGTGAACAAGGATGTTTAAACCAGGATGTGTGAACTAGGATGTGTGAACTATGATGTGCAAATAAGGATGTGTGAACTAGGATGTGTGAACTAGGATGTGTGAACTATGATGTGCAAATAAGGATTTGTGAACTAGGATGTGTGAACTAGGATGTGTGAACTAGGATCTGTGAACTAGGATTTGTGAACTATGATATGTGAACTAGGATGTGTGAACAATGATGTGCAAATAATGATGTGTGAACTAGGATGTGTGAACTAGGATGTGTGAACGAGGATGTGTGAACTGGGATATGTGAACTAGGATGTGTGAACTAGGATATGCAAACTAGTATGTGGGAGCTCTGATGTGTTAACAATAAGGTGTGAACTAGGATATGGGAACAAGGATATGCAAACTAGGATGTGTGAACAAGGATGTTTGAATGAACTAGGATATGCAAACTAGAATGTGTGAACTAGGATGTTCAAACTAGGATGTGTGAACAAGGTGTCCATACATGAGTTGTGTTAACTAGGCCTGTAAACTTTGAATGTTCATGAAGAGTGTAAAGTAGTTGTGTTAATGAGATGTTTAAGGGATGTAAACTAGGCACATAAACTAGATATGAAAACTAGGTTTGTTAACTTAGTGTGTGAACTATGTGAATTTAAATTATGTGTGCAAACTATGTATGTATGCTAAATGTGTGTGAATAAGGTTAGTAAACTTTATATATGTACAAAAAAAATTGTCAACACGAGGTGTAAACAAATGTAAAATGAATTATCTGTGCATTTTATGGAATGCATTACTTGTGTGAATTATGAAATTTACTAGGATTGTGAGTAATGGAATTTTCTATTTTGTAAATTATGGAATGAGCTAGGCATGATAAGTTATAAACTAAGACTGTCAATCAAGGAATAAACAAGGTGTGTTATGGAACGAACTAAATGGTCAAACTATGTTGTACAATTTTGTGATAAAAACAATGGCGCTACAAAAACGTTGTCTCACATCCAGTGCAAAGAATCTCTTGTTCTTGCAGCATGCATCGTCTGGTCCTGGGTCAATGTACCTGTAGTTGTACATCAACTGCAACATTAACATGGCTCAATTTACCTGTAGTTGTACATCAACTGCAACATTAACATGGGTCAATGTACCAGTAGTTGTACATCAACTGCAACCTTAATATGGGTCAATGTACTTGTAGTTGTACATCAGCTGCAACATGAACATACAATCTGGACAGGTAACATCAAGAGACTGCACATTGAGGAGGCATATCTCAAATTGAATACTTGTTTGTTTTGTTTAGCTTAAGTTGATAGGATTATGGGTAATCTTTTGTAAAATTGTATTCAGCTCAGAAATACCATTCCAAACATAATTCAGTTACCAAAGCCAAGTCAGAATTGATTATTTGTGTCGTGTTCTGAGAAAACTGGGCAAATGCTTGTGCGTAAGTTGTCATCCCAGATTAGCCTGTGCAGTCCGCACAGGCTAATCAGGGACGACAATTTTCGCTTTTATGGAATTTTTCATTTAAATGATGTCTCTTCTTAGCAAAAATCCAGTTTAGGCGGAAAGTGTTGCCCCGGATTAGCCTGTGCGGACTGCACAGGCTAATCTTGGATGACACTTTACGCACAAGCATTTTGCACAGTTTTCTCAGAACACGACACATTTGTGTAATTTACATGGTGTCTATGCATAATCGTCCTAATACAAATATTTTATATCTTTCACAATAGTGAATGATTGTGTGTAACCTACACTGTAGTTTATGTCATCCTTGCGATGTTCAGACTCTGAAACACAGTTGTCCATGACAACCTGCAAAACACAAACAACAGATTAATAGTCCAACATAGTTTTATTCAAGTTAAAAAAAGCACAGAAAAATTGATCTCTCACTAAAAAAGTATTTAGGTAAACATATACACCAAAATATGTTTATGGAAACAACAAAAATTGTCCATTATCGAGTTTACCAAGGCCGCCTCTGGAGCTTTCTTGATAAGGCTTCTCATTGGCGTAAATCCTTCTGAATCCCTCACGGACATGATTTCTAGCCACCTGAAAACAGTTCTTACCTATTTATTGTTGTTTGATTGTATCTTAAGCCTTCAATTCTTATCAGACACTATAAAACTGATTCCAATGAAGAAAAAGTGTACACTTGGTTTGAATGGTTTCTTTGAAAACATCTTTAGAACGCGCCCTGAGAACAGCTCAAACCTGATTCAACCAAATTTAACCCTTTGAGCGCTGGAACCGGATTTTGAAGGCCTTTGCAAACAGTTTGGATCCAGATGAGATGCAACAGAACGTGGCTTCCCATCAGGATCCAAACTGTTTGCTATTCTGAATGCTAATGCTAATTTTAGAAATTCAGCAGACAACATTTTAGCAGACGACAAATTTCCCAGCATGCAAAGGGTTAACTGAGACCTACTACAATACATTATTACCTGCAATTGATACCATTATTTTAGACACAGTCCTGGATTAGCCATTAGGCAGTGTAGGCCACTGCCTATAGGCCCTGCAACTTTAACCCTTTGCATGCTGGGAAATTTGTCGTCTGCTAAAATGTCGTCTGCTGAATTTCTAAAATTAGCATTTTCTTCGATTTTTTTCACAGAATACTATCAGAATAGCAAACAGTTTGGATCCTGATGAGATGCCACGTTCTGTGGCGTCTCATCTGGATCCAAACTGTTTGCAAAGGCCTTCAAAATCCGGTTCCAGCGCTCAAAGGGTTAAGGGGCCCCATGAAACTGTGGCGATTTTTTTCTGGATAGATCTAATAGCAAAAAACGTTTATAGACAGACTTCAGTGATTGTTTTCTTAAATTCTTAATCTAATAATTATAATGTCCTATTGGCATTACGGTATAATAATGACAGTGTATGCCTAAAAATTGACATTGTCATATTGTATGTCTTGCCAGCCTAGGCACTGGTAGGCTAATTTAAAAGAGAAAAAAATCAACTTGACACTTGCGTTCTAGTAGGCACTAGGCCGACTAGGGGCCAGGAGCATGGGCCCCAAAAGTTTCACTGCCTGTGGGCCTCCAGGGTGCTAATCCGGCACTGGACACAACAGCAATTCCAAGCCAGTGCACTCGACTATTCTTTCTTTTTGACAGTGTAATGCACTTTTCCTGTCAGTCAATCGATTTAGGAACCGTGAAAAGCAAATTTAAAATTCAATATCTGTAGTTGTTGGGTAAGTCGAAGTTAATGTAATCTTAAACATAAACACTTATAATTTGCACCAAAAAAAACTTGGCCATGTTTTAAAAACTTCGCTAATTAATTAAAAATATTGTAAAAATCTTTGTCATTCCAAACTGTTATTCTATCTTGTATAAATGGTGAATTTGACCTTGACAAGACTGGCCCCAAATGCAATCCAAAGTCTGGTGTGCATGTATGCTAACTACACAAAAAGAGCCAATATTCTGTTAAAGGGGGACTGTACGATTTTTATATGTGTTAAATTGTAATATACTAATAAAATTATGTTGATGACACAAAATAGGCAATAAAAATTATAAATTGAAGACAAATTTCATAAACTGCAGCAAAGACAAGTTAGCGCTGGTTAAAGCCGATGCCGACACTTTTACTCGTATTTGTTAGGAAACAAAATTGTGTCTTTGTGTCGTATGAACGAATCTGCACTAAAACTAAATTTAGATTCACATTGTACATGCATTGTATATATACTGGCGAATTCGGCTGGAAGCCTTTGTCGATTTCAGAATTAAATATCTGGCTTATTTCGCATTTTTCGACACATGTTCTTCTCAACTTTTATTTTAATTAAAATTGAAATATATGTATAATAAGTTTTTTACACATTTTATATAAATTGATAAATATTTGACAAAATCGTACAGTCCCCCTTTAAATAGCTGGTCAGAATTTTGGATATTTGTCATTGACACAAAGAGCTTGAACACATGACGCAGACAAATCGGTGAGTAGCAAAGATCAAACTATTTGATGAATACTCAATCTACAAATCTAACAAATGAACATCAGAACCATGATTTCAAAAATAGATTTTAGTGGGTTGGGACCCTTGAACCTCTGTCAAGGATTCACCTACACTGGTCCTCACACCTTCGGCAAATATGTAAGATGGGTCCAACAAATAGTTAAAACACTACCTGTAATTCAAATTATCTTATATTCAAAACTATTAAAGAGCTGAAAGGCCTAAGCCATCATTGCAAGACCAAATGTTTGTCACAATGCAACATCAATGCAGAGTCTTTATATGACGATTATAAACCATGTACAGAAATTTTAAAGCTCTGGCAGTTTAATCTGGAGAAAATTATAATAATAAAAAAAAAACAGCCTTTGTTATTTGCTTGCATCTGAGATACATATACATTTTGAAAGGTGTTCATGCCTCAACTGAAAAAAACAGAACTGCTGAAAGCATTACATATAACATCCATATATGTTTTAATTATTCATAAGAAACATAATACAATGTACTAACAAGTTAGGTTTTATTTTTTCAACAAACACTGACTTGGTATGCTGCATCATCGCTACGGCAACTTCCGTCTGCTGATAGTCGAGGGCCATATCGAGCGGTGACTTGTTGTAGCTGTTGAGCAGGACTGGACTGGCATTCTTGTCAAGGAGCAGACGAACGGCCTCAACATGGCCGCCAGAGGCACTCATGTGCAGAGAAGTGTTCTAGAAACAAGACATTATGATCAAATTTCAGCACAGTGGTAACTCATTATAGTTCATTTACCAACAACAACCTATATGTAATGAAAAGATATTCTATTTTACATGATATTTTGAGTTTTCAGCATACACATGACATTCATTTACATGAACGATCATTTTTTTATCGTTTATATACCGGTAGGCTGTATTAAAAAGAAATATTTTTGATAAGGATCAAGGTCAGTGGTTCAATGCTTTTTCAGATTAAAAAGTCCAAATATAAATTTAATGTATGATCTGACATTTAATGTCATTTACTTGGAAGATAAATTGTTTATGTTTAATAGCATCTGACCTTATCCAAGGACAAACAGTCAAAACTGAAAACAGCGGTCAGGCATGGGAAATGGCCAAAGTGACAGGTGACTGCTGTTCTTGGATAACCACTTTTTAGATGGTTGGTCAGTTGATAGTATTGCTAAGTCGTTACCCAACCCTGTCGATTGCACACAGTGTAAAACAAAGGCTCATTGCCAATAACTAAGCATACAATTAATAATATATTATATAATTATAAATAACTTCTATTGAATAATACAGAATAATATCTTATAAATTGATTAAATTCATACCTATTTTTAAACTAAATCTATGACTTTATAAACGATAGTATTTTTCTTAACTCATGCATCTTGAGGTGTTCATTCAGTAAATCCAACAGTTTGTATTACATTAATTGTAAGATACATGTATTTTTAAATAAAGGTTGTCACGTGTCAATGACGTCATGTCCAAACAAGTATAAAAAGCGGATTGATTCACTGTCTTAACGGAAGTACGGTATAACTGTAAAGTAGTCACAAAACTGACCTTCAACTTATCACAGACATTGACCTCAGCAAGGTCATCAATCAAGAGCTGCATGACCTTGCTATGACCTTTGGAGGCTGCCAGGATCATGGCAGTACAGTAGTTTTCATCTCTGAAACAATCCCATGTTAACCCTTTGCATGCTGGGAAATTTGTCGTCTGCTAAAATGTTGTCTGCTGAATTTCTAAAATTAGCATTTTCTTCGATTTTTTTCAAAGAATACTATCAGAATAGCAAACAGTTTGGATCCTGATGAGACGCCACGTTTTGTGGCGTCTCATCTGGATCCAAACTGTTTGCAAAGGCCTTCAAAATCTGGTTCCAGCGCTCAAAGGGTTAATATGATGGTACATGTACAAGTTTTTCCAAGCTTTATAATCAGTGTTAAGTATAACAGTTAGAGTTGCACCAACAGCCAAAAGTGTCTTTCAAAGGTGTTATGACTAGGATATTGTCGCTTGACAGTGTTTTCACACCGTCCAATTAACTTATTTTAACCAAGTGATGATTGACACATGCGTAAATAATAAGCATTGGGGTAATTGTGGGTATATAATAAACAATTAATGAGCGTTTTGAAGTCCTCTGTTCAATCCCCGTAACTTCAAAATATCGTTTACAAATGTAGACTAAAATAAAAAGGGAGATAACTTTCTAGCAACCCTATGGGTCTACCTGATAGAGTTGTCTGCCCCAAGTGCGAGCAGGGACCTGGCAGCCTTGAGATGGCCACTGAGGCACGCGATCATAAGAGGTGTCCGTCCGTCACTGTCCCCGTCATTGATCTCGGAGTGGCTAGTCTCCACTAACATTTCCACGCTCCCGTAGTTGCCATACCTATGGACATCGGTGTTGTTCATGTTACATGTTAACTCCCACAGATATTTAACTATCAAAGAGTTATAACTGTTTTAATATTTGATATTTGAACGGAATTGGTAAAATATATGTTTTTCATAAAGTATTACAAAGGAGATAATCTGACATTAATGTTCAGGCAATTAGAATATTTGAGTTTACAAATATACTATGTATGAGAATTTGCTCACAATAATACATTTGTCTTTGGTTACTTCCTAAGTGACCTAGGATTGACATTATGAATTGTTCTACTTACTCAGCCGCCACATGTAGCGGTGTTTTGCCATCCTGGTCCCTGGCTTCAAGGTTGATACCAAAGTCCATCAGCAACCTCAGTATCTGAAGGTAAACAGACAACTTTGATTTATTGTTGGAAACTAAAAGACTGAACTAACTTGACTTTGATTTGAAAGCATTTCTCATGGTATTCAGTTTTGTGAGAAATAGTATTTTCTTGACAAATTTAACAGTTTATATTACTTCTCTATTGCTAAGTTTTACTTTACGTATATTTTTCATTCCATGTGTTGTGTTTTTTAAACTTTAAATAATAATCAGGGCTTGCACTAAGGTGGACATTATTGTCCTCACATCTAAGTCGTGTATATTGAAATATTCCATGAGATAACTTCTTTTTACTTTTTCATCTATGGGACTTTAATGGTTGCTATGTCCAGGGACAAAAATAGGGGAAAATAACTCCCAGATGTCCCTGAATACAAGCCTTATGTATAGAATATCAGTTGAAAAGAAAGAATGAAAATTCTGCAGGACAGACCATAGTGTTTCCTGTCCTGGCAGCGTAGTGACCGACCGTCTGGTCCTTGTAATCCACCTGGGGCAGCAGTTTCTCTCCGCCATGCTAAAGCAGATGTCATATAACTTGTGATGAATTTGGTAGCATTTGTTTTATGTGTACTCAAGAACTATGCGCAGAATATTTTAATACAACACAGCCTTACAAAGAACAAGTTTTACTTAATGAGTCTGAATTGTTCATAAAGAACACTGTGGTTCCGGAGAAAAATATTTTGAAAGTTATTTTGTATACATGTACAAGTGTATATAAATCCTGAGACCCATTGGTGTGGCAAAATTTGACCCTCGGGGAATCATTTGAACAAATTGTGTAACAGACCACATTACGAATATAACATACCAAATATTAACCTCTGGACCTTGACTTTTTAATTAATTGTGCTACATAAATCTTTATAATTGTGTGACCCCCAAGGCATGGCAAGTATCTACCCTAGGAACATAATGTTTCAAAACTTTGTAGAGGACTATTATACTTACTGTGTTACATGAAAAGTATATATCCTGCAAATTTTGTGGCTTTATATAAATTATTTTGGGAATCAATATTATTGATAATCATGGAGTCATAGAATGTCAAAGTTGAAAAAGAGGAATAACATGTGTAATTTTTAATGTTGATGATAAAAATTGAAAATGCACAACTTCATATCATAAGGAAGAATGACTGCAAGTTTGAATGTTGTACATTGAAAAGATAAGGAAAACACATGGGGAAAAAGTGTCCACGAACAGATGGAACGGCAGACAGACAGACAGACGGCCATCCATGTTTATTCAAGAAAATCCCTGTCCACTTCACAACGGAAGGTATAAAGACAAATACATTCACACTTACCTGTAGATCTATATGCATTTATATTTCATGGAGGTATATATGCATGCAGTTCAAAAACTTATAATGCTTAATTAAGTAACATATATTCAAGTATTTTTTTATCTTTCATAGTATTTGAAAACAAGGATATCAGTAAAACTGATGGATGCTCCCTGATGATGCTTTGTAGATATATGGGTTAATTGTGTGGAAAAAAAAGGTTTGACCTTAAGAAAATCTATTATTAGCCAAATATATAAGAGATTGGTCAAATATTGAAGGCGCTATGAGAAACTGTAACCAAAGTGTGACCTTGAGAAAATCTNTTATTAAAAAAAAAAAAAAAAAAAAAAAGGTGACAAGAGATTACATAAATTAACTATACTGATCAACAACAAACCTTTATCAAAACTTGCAGTATGTTATAATGTCCCTCGTCCACTGCCCAGTGTAATGCTGTCCTCATGCAGCTATCAGTTGCTGCGATCTTGGCCCGGTTGCTAAGGAGGAACTCAACAACATGCAGGTGCCCCTTCCACGTAGCAACCAGCAAGGGAGTCAGCTGCTCACTTGTACGGGAATTCATGTTAGCACCCTGGGCAATGAAGAGTTTATAGGACATTTAAAATATTAGAACAGCAATTTTTGGAGGGTCTGTCTGATTTTGTATTCAATTATAATTATTTATTTCTGGTCTTTTCAGTTATCAACTAACAAAACATACTTCCTAATTAATTTAGAAACCTCAATTTTGATGCAAACTTTTTTATCAATAAATACAAATGTAAACTTCTTTGTCCATTTAGCCCCTTTTATTCAACATTCTGTTTGGAATAAGAAGCAAAAACTGCAGAGCATGCCCCCAAACTATCGATGTGACGTATCTGGCCTCTGTATATACACATGTATAATAAAGTACTGTACTCTGTTTTTTAAATTTACAGATATCATTAAAATAATTTGATGGTTTTAAATTATAATGTTCATACTGTTTTTTATTAAAATGTTCGTGAAAGGGATGGAGACATGACATAGTGTTGACATAGATAATACAGTCTGTTATGTATTAATGAATACAGATTGATCTTTACACCTACACATCATTGAATATAAACTTCAAGATTAAAAGTATAAAATTATTATGACTGAAAAATGTGGACTCGCCTCAAACACATCCTGTCAATTTTGTATAAATGGGCTACTCTTAAGTAATTTGTTGGCTTTAAAGTGACCTACATAGATCCCCTTCATGCAACATTAAGATTAATATTTCCCTTACTTTTTGCAGCAAGACTTCCAGAACTTCCTTCTTGCCATACATGGCACATCTAAAACAAATAACGGGGCATTGCTTGTTTGTCATGCCAAAATGAAATAAACATAAGTTGTACACATGTAGATGAAATAATGGTCAAGTGGATTAAAGCATATCTGGAAAAAAATAAAGATCAATAGAACATATTTCACATCTAGGAGAAATAACACACAGCTAATTTAGATGACAAATGTTAAAGTGTCCTCAAAGCAATTCTAAAAGAAGCAATGCTATTGTTCTCATGAGCCCAACTAGAAGATAAACTTATTAACAGCAGTGTGGAATATATAGAAAGTGATTAATATGGAAATGAAATAATGGTAAAGATTACACACAAATCATATTTATAATAAATAAGGCAAATGCTTTGCAAATCACATATCTTATTATAACAATGTAAACACAACTATAAAAAAAGAGATCTATCACTGAAGGTGACTCATACCCCGACATACAGCTTTGACACCCATGAAGAGCTTTGGTCTCAATGTCTGATATATAAAGGTGGCTGGCCAAGTAGTTATTTTGTGTGACACACCGATTCATATAGGTTGACATTTGTGCTATGGATTTCAAGGACTAGTTCTATGCATAAAGAAGATATAGTCCTATTTTGTACCAAACCAGTGCTGTTGTTTGACCTTTGTACCAAGCATACATCCACATGTCGTGTGATTCCTACACAAAGGATAACATTTGTTCCAATTTTTTTTTTTTTTTCAGAATCATTCAATGCATTGAAAGGTTTGAGAAAAGTCAAGACCCTTTGCAACTACAAACTTCTGTATTTTGAAACGAAAGACAATAACCAAAGTGACTATGACATACTCCCAACTACTGGATGCGAGGGTAGTTCTAAATTAAATTCCCTGAGAACTTCATTGCTAGCTACCAAACAAGACTAACAAGGTTGTGTGTGACCTACTTGTGTACTGGGGTCATGTGATCTCCATCGCGCGCCTCCAAGTCCGCCCCATGTTCCAGCAGCTGTGTTACTATGGCGATGTGGCCGGTTGTCACCGCCATGTGCAACGGAGAGTAGTTAGCGTTCTACAAACACATCGGTAGTCAGTATTAAATGAATATTAATGAAAACTATTACTAGCATTATAACTATGGTATTTTAAAAGCTCATAAATTTGAACATTATTTGCGGCTGAATATATTAATTTATTTCATATGATATTTATTAAAATTAGGGAAGGATGTTGTGAACTGGTAATTTTTGTGGTGTATTTTGAGACTGAAATTCAAAAAGATTAAATTCTCCAGTAAAAGAACTGTATTTCAGTATAAGCATATTCTTCTATCAAATTGATTTTTAAATCAACAAATCTCTCATGGCTTACGTTTTGAAGGTTGATTTCTATCCCATGGTCTAGCAAAAGGTCAATAACCTGAAAACAAACATTAAAACATGTAAGAGGTAGTTAAGTGAGCATGATTTTGCATGGACATCTCTTGTAACATGTATGTATGTAGCATAAATTCTACAGAGACATTTGAAATGCAGAAAACATCGTTTAATGTAGAGTGATCTCTCTTATGCAAAGTAAGCTCCAAGATGGGATGGAAATACATGTTTTCTGCACAGCTGTCTCTACCCAGGTTTTGAATGTCCCATACCTAAACCTGAGTGAAAACATCCTAAAATTTAATTGGCTGATTTGAGAGAAATCCCTAAACACATTGGCTTCATCCTTTCATCCTTTTTGATAATAATGAGTATATTGTTTAGTATGTACACTATTAATTGTTGGGATCCCCACTATTCAGTACAAATGTTCATAAGACACACAGAAAAACATTTCTTTGTGCTTAGAATAACTTGGTCATTATTAATATCATTAAATCTGTATTTGTATTGTTCCCAATGTGACCCTACTGTGACATACAAATATAATTCACTTTCTCATGTAAACATTCAAACATTTTAAAGTATTTATTGACCAATTTTAATAATACTAAAATATACTCAATAGTACCCCAGAGTATGGCCAGGTGGCTTTATTTATATTTGCTGTACCCCGGGTAAATTGTAGTAAACTTAAAGAGTACGGGTTACTTTTAAGTAGTACCTGAGCCAACAACGACCAATTGAGCTTTAGTGACCTGTGAGTTTGTTACCTGTGACTGGTTGTTCTGCACAGCCAGGTGCAGGGCACTCGTTCCCTCATTGTCCACATGGTTCAACACAATCATCTTCCCTGAGACGCCTTTAAACTGGACGGCTAAAATACAAACATCAAAATATCAGGTGGGGAAAAAATCAACAAACACCATAGAAATGTTTAAAATTTTAGTTCACAATGGCACCTAGTGAGCATTTCTGATCAAATAAGTTAAGATTGTATTTTCATCTAATATAACCTACATTTAATTGGTACGTCAAATGTATGTTACTTGTCTGTAATGCTTACTTCATTTCAAAGCAGAATTGTATTCAACAAATCAAAGAATTTTTTTACTATGCTCTTGAATGTTTCACTCCATATGTGCAACTTAGTCAATGAATCCAAATGTTGTTTTATCCTAATGACTTGTAGCAAAAGAATGATCCTCGTCCTAATATGGATTCCTGGTATTGCAGACTCACTTTTCAGCAAGATGCGGTCAATGATTTCCGTGAGTCCCTCTGAAGCGGCAAACAGCAGTGGCGTCCCATTGGAGATGTCACTGGCATCCGTGTCTGCTCCTTGCTCAATCTACATGACGAACATACTTAACATAGAGGTTTGGGTAGGGGACATGGCACCTGCCTTGCGATCAGAAGGTACTGGGTATGATATCCACTTTGGAGGCATTCTTAAGATCTTCTCTTAACCCTTTGAGCGCTGGAACCAGATTTTGAAGGCCTTTGCAAACAGTTTAGATCCAGATGAGACGCCACAGAACGTGGCATCTCATCAGGATCCAAACTGTTTGCTATTCTGATAGTATTCTTTGAACAAAAGAATAAAAGAAAATGCTAATTTTAGAAATTTAGCAGACAACATTTTAGCAGACGACAAATTTCCCAGCATGCAAAGGGTTAAGACATCAAGTGCCGGTTCTATCCAGCAGACAGACACTACAGTGTCTCAGTAAACATTAGGCCTTCAATGCAATCAGTCTCAGTAAACATGAGGCCTTCAATGCAATCAGTCTCAGTAAACATTAGGCCTTCAATGCAATCAGTCTCAGTAAACATTAGGCCTTCAATGCAATCAGTCTCAGTAAACATAAGGCCTTCAATGCAATCAGTCTCAGTAAACATTAGGCCTTCAATGCAATCAGTCTCAGTAAACATGAGGCCTTCAATGCAATCAGTCTTAAATAAAAAGCTGAAAACTTTTTTAAACAATACTTTAAACATTAACTGGCTTATGATGGATATCATGCTCGTGTGTGTGTAATAGATATAGTCTGCTGGCATTTGGAAAAGGATGTGTTTGATGGCTTCCATGGGGAAAGAGATCTTACTCAAAGACACAGACAAATCCTGCAGTTCTCTCGTAGAAAACACTACCATAACCTCTAGCTTTTAAAGTAATGTAAAGAGTAAGAACAGGTATGTGCCTAATCTGACAAAAATATATTAATCTTCCTTGCGTTATTAAGAATATTATCTTATTAAATTATGTTAATATTTCAATGTCAACAAATGTGAACAAACAAACTAAGCTAAAATAGAAATTAAACAGTATTTTTAATTGTTTATATCTGCTTCAGATCTCACTTAATAAACGCCTCACTGATTGCATGTGATTACCAGGTTAGAACTATTAGCAGGGCACTGGTCCACAATATTTATTAACCCTTTGAGTGCTGGAACCGGATTTTGAAGGTTTTTGCAAACAGTTTGGATCCAGATGAGACGCCACAGAACGTGGCGTCTCATCAGGATCCAAACTGTTTGCTATTCTGATAGTATTCTTTGAAAAAAATCGAAGAAAATGCTAATTTTAGAAATTCAGCAGACGACATTTTAGCAGCCGACAAATTACCCAGCATGCAAAGGGTTAATTTTATACTAGACTTATTACCAGGTACTGGGCAATGTGAGGCTGCTTGAGCTGACAGGCCTCGTGTAGGGGGGTCAGGTGATCCTCGTCTCGACAGTCCATCTGGCAGCCTTCTGTTCCCAGTAACAGCTGGAGTACCGGTAATATGGTGCTTAATAATGAGCTGCGTCATGCAAAAATGGGTCTTATGCCATTATGCAGACAGCGTAGCTCCAGACCAGCCGTCGCAGTCTGAACAGGAGGTATAGATAAGGCAAAGTTGTGTGGCCTCATAAGCGGACCGGGTAGCTCCTGACCAGACTAAGCTCGCCAAAGAAGACATAAGACACATTTTCGTATCTTGTGGGTCTAATAATAGGTCATCAAGCTCATGGTTTTTGTTACTGTATATTTGACTTGAAACAACGATTCTTGCAGTTAGATTGCAATAGTATCTATAGCGCCTTCAATATGGTAACTAGGTCTTCTTTCAGAAAGTTTTATAAATCATTAACATGGATGCAGATCAAGTAATTTAAATTCTCATGAAAACCAACTACAATCCTAACTCAATATTTAATGCCTATTTCAATATTAAATGGCTATCAATTTAGCCATCAGCATGTTCACACAATTGACAGACATTTGTAGGGAAATTATATTAAAATTTGAAAGCAAAAATATCCTTAAATTATAGTGTTTTTATATTTTATACCATGTGAAAGAACTACTATTTTGATTTAATTAATATAAAAGGACAAACACCTTTTTTGATAAAAGCAAATTTTGATATTGTTTACCATTAACTTTACACAATACAATTCCTGACGTCATGAGAGGTGTCCCCAAGGGACAATCATTGATAAATCAGCAGCAAGAGTTTAATTTCATTAATCCATACCAATTAATTAAAAGGCTTTTTATGGCCTTGCTCATTGATTCATCAGATTTGTTTTATTGATTATCAATTATTCATACCTTAAACCAACAAGTTCTTAATTGAGAAAGGGTGTGAGTGTATATCAGCCAGTATAATCGTTTTCTGGACACCCCTATTATCCATTTCCCGTGCAGAAGCAGAATGAAAATAGCTGTATGCAACAAGCATAAAAACCAGAACAGCCTGCGAGTTACTCACAGGCTGCTCAGGTTTTATGCTGTTTGCTGCTCATCAGTATCTTACAGTTGGAAATAAAGCTTTTGAAACTTAAATCTATTAAGAAAGGTCTTTTATTTTATTTGATTTTATAAAGGACGACACAAGAGTCAAAATCGTATCAAAAAGGTAAAGGGATTTACAACTACTACCTTCATCATGTCAAGATGGCCCTTCCTGGCCGCGTGGTGCAGGGGAGTCTTCTGCTTGCAGTCCCGACACTGGATGTTGGCCCCATGCTTCAGCAGGTACCCTGCCACAGCTAGCGAGTTGTACTTGGCCGCCAGGTGCAGTGGGTACATGTCATAGGGGCCACATACATTAGGGTCTGAAAGTAGGCTCATATAGCTGGGGAAAGTGTCCACTTGCAGTGGGTACCTGTCATAGGGGCCACATACATTAGGGTCTGAAAGTAGGCTCATATAGCTGGGAAAGTGTCCACTTGCAGTGGGTACATGTCATAGGGGCCACATACATTAGGGTCTGAAAGTAGGCTCATATAGCTGGGGAAAAGTGTCCACTTGCTCAACAAATCAACAGAAAATGCTCAATTGAGCTGAGAGAAAAAAAATTGACAAATAACAAACATTTGAATAATAATTCAATTGATTGGTTAGTGAAATAAAACGGGTAATTAACTGTTTCAAATAGGCAATAGGCACTGTTTCCTAATTGTTCCTAATTTAATACAGTAAATGAAACAGTCATTTTTTACCAGATCTATGTAGATCTACTCAAGAACCCTAGATGAACTTGCAAAACTCTTCCTCTTATATTTAACACATAAGGTACCAAATAAAACAGCCTAATAAAAATGTATTACATCATTGATAAATATATCAAAGGCCAAATTATGATCATCTGAGAAACCCAAACATATAAACATATCAGAGAAATTAGTGCTTACATTAGATTTCACTAAAGCCACATAATGAAACATCATTAAGACAAAATGTTGTGAGAGATTTTCATAATGATTCGACAAAAAATGTGACTTTTCGAGCTTTTTCTTTATTTGATCAACTTACCAAATTTTAAATCTCACATGGCCCAGTTTAGAACTACAACGAGATATCATTAGGACAAATGTTCTGACCAGGTTTCATGATGATTGAACAAGAAATGAAACCTCTGAAGTGTTCAGAAGGTAAACATTATGAAGAATGATGCAAAACGGATGACGCACAAAAACGGTGGACAAAAAGTGATAACAAAAGCTCACCATGAGCACGATGTGCTCTCTTAAGCTTAAAATTAAATGATAAATAAAGCACAAAAGTAAATAGGTGTTTTACTATAAATAAACTCACCTGCTTTAAAATGTAAGAGCACCACTAGGGACCTCACTTTGTTGTACTTGGCTGCCACATGTATGGGGCTATTGCCTGCTACATCCTTGGACTTGATGAGGTCAGAGTTCAACTTCAGCTGGTGTTGAAGGTCACCCACAAGGTCATCACGAATAATCTGAAATTAAGAAGTTATTAAATTGAACTGAAAACAAGGGCTGTTGGTAAAACATGCATGCCCCCCATATGGGCTGTCAGTTGTAGTGGCAGCCATTGTGTGAATACGTTTTTTGTCACTGTGAACTTGACCTTTGACCTAGTGACTTGAAAATCAATATGGGTCATCTGCCAGTCATGATCAATGTACATATGAAGTTTCATGATCATATGCCTAAGTATTCTTGAGTTATCATCAGGAAACCATTTTACTGTGTTGAGTCACTATGATCATAACCTTTGACCTAGTGACCTGAAAATCAATAGGGGTTATCTGCCAGTCATGATCAATGTACCTATGAAGTTTCATGGTCCTAGGCGTAAGCATTCTTGAGTTATCATCCTGAAACCATTTTACTGTTTTGAGCCACTGTGACCTTGACCTTTGATCTAGTGACCTGAAAATCAATTGGGGTCATCTGCCGGTCATGATCAATGTTCCTATGAAGTTTCATGATTCTAGGTGTAGCATTGTTGAGTTATCATCTGGAAACCATTTTACTGTTTCGAGTCACTGTGACCTTGACCTTTGACCTAGTGACCTGAAAATCAATAGGGGTCATCTGCCAGTCATGATCAATGTTCCTATGAAGTTTCATGATACTAGGTGTAAGCATTGTTGAGTTATCATCTGGAAACCATTTTACTGTGTCGAGTCACCGTGACCTTGACCTACTAATCTGAAAATCAATAGGGGTCATCTGCAAGTCATGATCAATGTACCTATGAAGTTTCATGATCCTAAACGTAAGCTTTCTTGAGTTATCATTCGGAAACCATTTTACTGTGTCAAGTCACCGTGACCTTGACCTTTGACCTAGTGACCTGAAAATCAATAGGGGTCATCTGCGAATCATGATCAATGTACATATTAAGTTTCATGATCCTAGGCGTACGCGTTCTTGAGTTATCATCCGGAAACCATTTTATTGGTTCGAGTCACCGTGACCTTG
>VMBQ01007217.1:0-49713 GCA_007657795.1 Dreissena rostriformis | reverse complement strand
TTTTTTCAAATGTATCTCATTGACCTGCACATTTTGAGTGGTGAAAAGGTCAAGGTCAATGATGACCTTCAAGGTCAAAGGTACAAAAAAAAAATCCAAGCACCCACAGCCGAGCATTGGCATCCGCTCGACGGTGCTCTTGTTATGTAATTATTTCAAATCATAACCAAATACAGTGAAATACAATCATACAGTGAAAAAACAATCATGTTAACAGATAAAAAATAGCTATTATGCTACTCTCTGTTTTTCAAATTCCCAATTCCCATTTTAGTGGGACTTCTATAGAAGTTGTTTTTTTGGCTTGTATTTTATTAGTCCCCTTCCAGTATTAGTCCCCTATCAGTGTAACCGTACAGGACTGTACATGTAGGTTTACCACCGGTCTGTCCGTGAGTGTCCAAATCAGGATCCTGCGCATAAGTCAAAAAGTACTTAAGCCTTTGAGTGCTGGAACCGGATTTTGAAGGCCTTTGCAAACAGTTTGGATCCAGATGAGACGCCACAGAACGTGGGGTCTCATCAGGATCCAAACTGTTTGCTTTTCTGATAGTTTTTTTTGAAAAAAAAAGTAAAGAAAATGATGATTTTAGAACTTCAGCAGACGACATTTTAGCAGACTACAAATTTCCCAGCATGCAAAGGGTTAAGCTAGGTTGATAAAATTAAGTATGTGGATAGAGGGCCATATGGATAATACGCACTTGATTTCAGTTTTCTCTTAAGACGAAAATTGTGGTTGCTATGTTTACAGAGAAAGTTAAAAACTTAAGTCTGGATCCTGCAATAACTCAAACAACTAATAAGCTTGGGTGATAAAACTTGGTATCTGGATAGAACGCCATATGGCAAATATCCCTGTTAATTCAGTTTTGTCCGATCCTTCTGTCAGTCTGTCCGTCCTAAAAATCTTCATAAAGCAATAACTCAAAAAGTACTTAAGCTATGGTTGATGAAACTTTTGGTATGTGGATACAAGGCCTAATGGGGAATATGCATGTTATTTCATTTTTTTTTGTTAGAAAAAAGTTGTGGTTGTTATTGTTACTCAAGTGATTGGAAACTAACATTTGGATCATGGGATAACTCAAAAAGTACTTGTTAGTTTGATGAAACTCAGTATGTGGTTAGAGTGCCATATTGGGAATAAGCTCATTATTTCAGTTAATGTTTTTTCTGACAAAAAGTGTGGTTTCCATCGGGGGTAGGTTAGGAAGTGGTGCCCCCACCTACCTTGATTTGTTTCCAATACAGTTTTGCAAAATTATTTAAAACGCAAATTCTGGTAAATATTGACAATATTCTTTGTTACTTATTCCTTCAGGTTCATGACCCACCTGCAGCTGGAGATTATAGAGCTGGAGTTTCTGGAGTTCTCCAAGGGCATGCAGACAATCTCGGAGACTGACTTCGCTCGCATTCTTTTACACTACACGAGCCTTGACAAGACCGACATCAATGAGTGTCTCGAGCGGGTAAAGAATAACACACCTGAAGAGAAGGTAATATTCACACCCAGTGTTTTGATTCCCAATTGTCTTTATATATTGAATGTTTGAGTTGAAAAGTTCAATGATTTGAAATCATAATAATTTTATCATAAATGTATTTGAAATCACTATCGGGTCCATAATTTGCATCCAGAAATTTAATTTAATAGTTTTAAGTCATTTTCCTTGTGCTTCATGGGGTTATCAATCAATAAGTGCATCATCAACTTGAATTTTATACTTTGTTAATGGTCTGTTCGTGAGTAATTGTGGTATTGGGCTGGTCAGCTCAGTTGGTAGAGTGCAGGACTACAAATCTGAGGATCTCAGGTTCAATCCCTGCTTTAACCCTTTCAGTGCTGGAACCGAATTTTGAAGGCCTTTGCAAACAGTTTGGATCCAGAACGTGGCGTCTCATCAGGATCCAAACTGTTTGCTATTCTGATAGTATTCTTTGAAAAGAAAATCAAAGAAAATGCTAATTTAAAAAATTTGGCAGATGACATTTTAGCAGACGACAAATTTCCCAGCATGCAAAGGGTTAACATGCATTAATTGTGTGGGGTATGTCATGAAATTCTTTCTACGGCCATTCTACCCTTACCTCTGATTCAAGAAGGACAGTTGTCATTTACTGGGAATGCGCTCTTAATATTGGTACACCAGCTAGCGCAGGAGAGTGTGAGTTGGTAAATTGACAACCTTGATATGTCTGAAATATTGTTGAGTATGCCGAAAAATCCAACACACAAACAAACTGTTATTATGGTGGATGCTCCATTGCAGTCAGTTGGTCTTAGTTTAAACATATCTTAGTCTCAGACTTTAGTTCAACTTGTCACTGAACCATGTTATTCTATCATTTGTGGCCTGTTCTGAGAAAACTGGGCAAAATGCTTGTGCGCAAAGCGTCATCCCAGATTAGCCTGTGCAGTCCGCACAGGCTAATCCGGGACGACACTTTCCGCCTAAACTAGATTTTCGCTAAGAAGAGACATCATTTAAACCAAAAATTCCATAAAAGCGGAAATTGTCGTCCCTGATTAGCCTGTGCCGACTGCACAGGCTAATCTGGGATGACAATTTACGCACAAGCATTTTGCCCAGTTTTCTCAGAACACGACACAATTAACTTTGCATTTTATTCCTTATTCAACCTTCTGAAAATATTGTTGTGACTGTTTGTTAGTTTTATTTATTTCATTTAGTCGGCTGATTGAATATATTTGCTTCATCTTCTGAATTGTCACTTTTATCATGCAGTATTCTTATCATTTTATCTGCAACAGTTAAATAATTTAATATGGTTTTTAAAATTAATTCTTTGAGAAGTCGACGGAGAAGAAGGTATTATTACGCTTATCCGGTCACCAGGTTCCTAAAAAATATGTTCACATTACTACATGTAGTTTTTTGTTGCTAGTATTTTAGCTATTCTAGTATTCACTGAATAATACCAGCTCTACTCATCCAAATATCAGTGTTCGCGTAAAGTTCTGCTTAAGGTAAACGTACATCATCTCCATTTCACTTTTTCTACCACAGGTATTTAATTGAAACTTCACACATGCATTTGGGGTCATTGTGTGAGGTAACCGACCAAGTTCAATAACTCTGACCTGAAATATTGCAGAATTATGCCTCTTTTTTGCACTTAGAAATTTGGTAAAGGTTGAAGTTCAACATCTCCATATCACTGTTTCTACTACAGGTATTCTTTTGAAAAATCACAAATGTGTTCAGGGTCATTGTGTGAGGTCACTGACTAAGTTACAAAACTCTGACCTGCAATTTAGCAGAATTATGCCCCCTTTTTGTAGTTATAAAGTCGATTCAGGTTAATGTGCAACATCTTTATATCACTAAATCTGCTGAAGGTATTCCATTGAAACTTCACACATGTGTTGGGGGTCATTGTGTGAGGTCACTGACCAAGCTCCGTAACTCTGACCTGCAATTAAGCAGAATTGTATCCCTTTTTGTAAAATTATGGTTAATGTTTGCGTGCAGCTACTCCATTACTCTTTTTCTCTATATTTATGCCCCCCTTCGAAGAAGAGGGGGTATATTGCTTTGCACATGTCGGTCTGTCTGTCGGTCCGTCGGTTGGTCCGNACACCACCACCACCACCACCACCACCACCACCACCACCACCACTGTTCACAGTGACAAAAAACGTATTCACACAATGGCTGCTACTACAACTTATAGCCCATATAGGGGGCATGCATGTTTTACAAACAGCCCTTGTTACTACAGATGTTGCAATAACTCATTAAATTGGTGTTCAGGGTCTTTATGAACATTTCTAACCAAGATCTTTAATTATGATCAGCTTTTAAGCAAGATTATGTGTGTTCAGGGTCTTTATAAACATTTTCTTACCATGCAAGTTCTATAACTATGACCAGCTTTTTTTGCAAGATAATGTGTGTTCAGAGTCTTAATGAAATTTGCTAGGAAAGATCTAAAACATTTACCAGCTTTTTAACAAAATTCTGTCCCCTTTTGTACTTATAAGTCATGTTAAGGTTGTGCTTGTTCATATTGAAGTTTGCATTCAATTGCATATCTCTTACTACTGCACATATTCAATTGCAGAAATTTCACACATGTTTTTGAGATGATCATGCAAGTTCACTCCCCAAGGGTCCATTACTCTGACCTGATATTAAGCAAAAGAATGCCCATTTCGTATTTAGAAATTTCATGTTAACTTTTGCATTCAACAACTCCATATTTATAAGTTTACTACAGATATTGAAATACAACTTTGAAATTCATTTTAAAGGTTGCATGCAAGAAGTTTATAGCTACGTTACTACTAGATATATTCGATTGAAACTAAATACATGTCTTCTGCATCATTTTGTTAGGTCACTGACCAAACCCCATAACTGTGAGCTGCAGTTAAGCAGAATTATGCCCCTTGTTGTACTTTTTGTTCGTTAAAAATGTAGGTAAAGGGTTTGCATGCAATGACTCCGATCTCTAGCTGAAATGCAGGCCTAGCATGGGGTTGCATTTAAGGGCCAGTTGGGTCAAGGTCTCTGTTGCTAAACTTTACGCTCAATTACTTCAATTAGGATGATGATATTGTGCTGAAATATGATTTGTATTTAGTGAATAAGCAGATCTAGTAAGGGATTGCATTTGGGGCCAGTTGGGTCAAGGGCATTGGTACTTACAATAGAAAAATGGTTTTTGCTCATTAATTTGGCTGGAGATATTGTGTGGTAATTTTGTGTGAAGGTAGCTTACATAATTAAGCATTAATCCTACTTTTGTAATTGGAGCGTATTCACACAAGTGCTTAACTATTCATTAATTGTTTACTATTAATTGTTGTTATTGTTGTTGTTACTATTATTAAAAGTATTATTATAATTAATGTTGTTGTTGCAAATCATTATTCCTATTTTTGTAATTGGAGCATATTCACATAAGTATTTAACTATCAATTATTTAACACCTACTGGTTCAAAACTTAAATTATCGTTTCTCTTCATAATATATTGTTTAAATAACCACTATGTTACTGACTCTCAACTGGATAATTTTTACCTAAAAATCACGTTCCCACATGATTTACTATGATTTATCATATATACTACTGTTTGTTTGAGGTTCGTGTGTTTCTCATATAAATAAGCTCACATGTTATTACAAAATGTTACTGTTTTGTAACCTGTGAAAACGAATAAAGTACAGTTCTGTTCTGCAGACCTTGCTTTCAAACTTAATTAAATTAACTAAATTAATTGGTAAATAGGTGAACATCCGTTTTTTGGCTTGGTAAGATTTCTTGTTTTAATTAATAAATTTTCAGTTTTTAGTTTGCTTATGATACATGAACTACTACAGATAGTCTGGTTCACTATGTTTTTCCGTTCAGAAAAATGGTAGATTAGCAAAACTATACATTTTTGGAAAGATTATTACATGGGCAATTTGAAAATCAATGTTTACATTTGCGGTGATACCTGTATGGCCGCCATTTTGGATTTTCAAAATGGCCGCCGTAAAAATACATATTTTACTCTATTTCTGCCTCTAATAACCCTAAAAACTTTTTAAAATATACTAAACCTATGTTTTCAGGTACAAGGAATCCATTGGTTACATAATCAGACTTCTGACTGTAACAGTTCTTTCTTTTTTCAGGAAATATGCATCCAGGGAGCAGCCATTGATACAAAAAATGTTAATATTTTGGTATATTGGTATATTGAGTATATATATTATATATATGTATATTGAATATATATATTGGTATATTTCGCCCTTTCTCTATGCATTCGCTTTCTTACCTATATGTTATGAGGATGAGTCTATTACTATTACTACTCTGTGAGGATGAGAGCGCAACAGTGCAGAGATATTACAAGTAAAAGCCGTAGATGACAGAGATATTTACATTGAGTGAAACTAATAAGCATAGAGTACATATATAATAAACCTACGTACTCTATGCTAATTATATTACCTAAGTATATATACAAGCTGGCCAATCAAAATATTGTTTTCATATTTTAATTAAGTCATTTCATTTGCCCGTCATAAAAGTACATACACTGCTCACGTGTTAGTTACATTACAGTATTTATTTTACATTATCTACTTGGTGGAGGTGTATATAGTGGGTTTTTTTCTTTTGTATTTTCAGTGCATAGCTCATCATGAGTGAAGATCCTGATGGAAGCACGTTGTCTTTGGGCACGTCCAAGGAGTCTACAGACTGGAAACTGTGCACCATTTGCCAGGAGAAAAACAATAACAAAGGGACAGTTGTTCTAAATCCCAGGACAGAATCGTACCAGAAGTTACTGGACATAGTGGCCGACAGAGCCAGCGTACAGGATGGAGAATATGTTACCCTTCAAAGACGTCTCCAGGACTGCACAAAACAAACGATGCTCGAAGCTAAAGCAATGTGGCATCGAAGCTGCTATTCTTGCGCCACTAATGAGATATCCTTGCAGCGCGCCAGGGAACGCTTTGAACATTCCATGTCCACAGGAAGTTATGCTGTCAAAAAACGTGGCCATAAGAGAACAAACTCAGAAATGGAAGCAAACACACCAACCACATCAACGACATTCACACGATCTGCAACAGCACCTTTGTCGAAAGATAGATGTTTCTTCTGTCAAGTGGATGACGGCCAGAGTCTCTTCACTGTCCGAACCGAAAACGCTGGGAATGAACTTAAGAATGCGATGCAAATTACACAAGACCCAGTGCTGATGACAAGGTTAAATAATGCAGTCGCACCAACTGATGCCCATGCAATCGATGTGAGATACCACAAGCTGTGCTGGACGAATCATGTGTTTCGTGTCCTCAGGGATGATGCCAGAAACCAAGCCAGGCCCACGACGGCAGACCTACCAATGCAAATGGCATGCTTGATTGAGTTGATCAATATTGTGGACATTGAAACTCAAAACAAAGCGTATCTTCCCATGGATGTCATTGAGACAACATACATCTCGATGCTGGGAGGTAGTGATGAGGCAGAGAAGCACACACCGACGTTGACACGACAATGGCTGAAGGACAAGGTGCTCTCAGAATTGCCAAGTGTAACGTCTGTGAGACAGAAAAACAGACAGAAGCCTTCTGTACTTTATTGTCCTGAAGCCTGCGAGGAAGATATGGTCAACACGTCTATGATGAAAGACCATGCAAGTGAAATGGATAACACAAAGATGCTCTACAAAACAGCTAACCTAATACGCAGACGCATTACAGACTCCACCGAGGAGAAGAAACAGATCGATACAGTCACAGTAACAAGCACAAAAGAAGATGTTCCAAATGATTTGTACAGCCTGATACGATGGATTTTGGTAGGACCCGCAGAAGAGCTACAGACAGAGATGAGGAGCAGGACAGTCGACCGATCAGCACTGACCATAAGTCAGAACATAATGTATGCTTTCAAGACCCGAAGGCAGGTACAACACAAACCCAAGCATGCACTGGCCACATTCCGGACACAGTCTGTACGAGAAAATCCACAGGTTCTAGGGTTGGCACTTAGTGTTCACCATGACACCAGAAACAAGAAGTTGGTGCACCTCCTCCACGCACATGACTATTGTGTACCTTATAGCCGTGCCCTGCTCCTGGAAACATCAATTGCCAATGCTGTTGTAGAAAATACAAGAGAGTTCAATGGCCTGTATGTACCACCGTTCCTCAAGAAAGGGTCGTTTGTGTTCTTTGCTATTGACAACACTGACTTTGCAGAGGACACAGCTGATGGGAAAGGAACCACACATGGGACAATCACAGCTGTGTATCAAAAGGCAAATGCTACTGGAGAAACCATCGCACCCAGCCTGGAACCTCGTGAGGCAAAGAACCTATCGGTTCTTCCGTATCATGTTCCCATCAAGCCATGCAGCAAACCAAAGCCTGGGCCAGACAGGAGAGCGAACAAGTTTGTGGTCGACAACACAGGTGTTCCTGCATCATATGAACTGACCACCCTAGGTTGGGTCATAGCTTCTGCTCTTTCTAGAGCAAAGGAGAATGGAGAACGGAGCCAATTCCCAGGTTGGGCAGGATTCAAATCGCTAGTGTCGGTTGGCCAATCTCTAACCCAAGTTGGTGCACTACCACTGCTGCCAGAAGTTGCACACGAGTGGTCTACGATGCTGACTGTGATCCTGCAAGCGTCAGAATTGAAGACGCTGGTCGTTGGTGAAGAATTCCCAACAGTGATTACATTCGACATGGCCTTGTACGAGAAGGCAGTGCAGTTGCTGGATGCAAGACTTGATCTGAAAGGAGGAGTTGTCCCCAGACTGGGTGAGTTACATACTGTGATGGCTGCGCTGAGAGCTCTAGGAACCTCCATAGAAAACTCAGGGATAGACGATGCATGGATTGAGGCTGATGTATACGGCTCTGCCACAACCAGACAGATCCTCAAGTGCGCCCACTACAAGAGAACCCTTCGGGCACACATCCATACTTACATGGCTCTATATGAACTTGTCCTGGAACAATTCTTCACAGAGAAGCCCAACCTTAAATCCATTTGCTTGAAACCAGCAGATCAGGTCCACGAAGCTTGTGCAAAAACAGCAGTTGTTAGAAGCACAAATCCAGGAGCCGTGACTATGGCCAATGACGAGCTTCTGCACACCCTCACCAACGAAGATGTCATTCAACAGCTGAAAACGTGGGAAGCACAGAAATCTACAAACGCGATGTTCAAGTCCTTGATGAACTACATCCATCGAGTTGAAACCATCTTGTACTTTGTCGAGGCATCCAGGAATTCAGATCTCGTTCTCCACCTTCAAGCAGGGGAGGCACTAAGCAAGCTGTTCTTCGCCTTGGATCGAATAAAATACAAGCGTCTCTGGCCACGGTACATCGCAGACATGCATGAGTTGAAGACAAGTCATCCACAAACCTGGCGTGAACTTCAAGACGGAAACATATCTGTCACCAAGAGTGTCATCCCATTTGTCTCTATTGGAGCAGATCACGCATGTGAACAACTCAACAGGATGATGAAGATCCACTCTGGGTTAATTGGCATTTCCAATAATGCCAATGCTCGTCAGCGGTTCTTCTTGGCCACACCAGAGATGGCACGTCTTTCAGGAGAATTCAAAGAGCAATTCGATGTTGCTGCCGACAAGCCACAAGAGCATCATCATTTACAACCAAGTGCCGTCAGGAAAGAGCATGAAAATGTTGACCGGATAAAGGCTGCCATACTTAGTCATGGCAATCCTTTCGCTGCTGAGGGTGACCAGCTCTACAACTTCATCACACAGGCATATGTTCCACAAGAGTATGTCCCACAGATTCTGAATATCGATGATACCGGCCAGAAGCTCTATAAGGATTACGTTGCAGAACGCATTAATGGAGATGTCAGTTTGTGGGCACCAGTCAAGAAGCAGAATAACAAAATGTACATGTCAGGAAACCTAAAGCAAACAGTCAAGATCCGTGACCAGTCAGTCGATCTGAAAGAAACGAAAGACCTGTACGGTCGGTTGATGGTACTAGCCACATCAAACCGTGACATCGATCAGAAGAATGCGATTGGGAACTATGAGTTCACTCTTACCCCCAGAGCACTGTTTGCACCTGATGGCTCGATCCTTCCATGCAATGATAAGTCAAAGCTGATCCATAGCCTCGAGAACTTAAGCAAAACGAATGAAAATCCTACTGATGCTCAAGCAGCAGAAACAACAGAACAGACTGATGATATTGTCGATGCAGTAACTCCATTTCAAGGACCATCTACGAGTCGGAGAATCGCTGTTGTTGATGGAATGGTGCTAGTCCAGAAGATGACAACGAAACCAGCGACAATCATCACAGTCAAAGATCTCGGCCAGCATTTCAATGACCGCCTCATGACCTTGACAGCAGGATCCGATGAGATTATCCTGGTCTTCGACACGTACAAGTCAGACTCCTTAAAACAGAAAACCAGAGAAAAACGACGACAAGGCAAAGACCCTGTTCAATACCAGATTGCGGATGACACAAGCATCAAACATATACCAATGGGTCGCTTCCTATCTCATGAAAAGACGAAAGCTGATCTAACAGTGTACCTTGCTGAGGCAACACTCAAGTACAATGCAAACTCTCCAAAGTTAGTCATCACGTCAGCAGCAGGCCACACTAGAAGCAATCGGAGCATGCAGTTTGACTCAAACAACCATGAGGAAGCTGACACACTGATGATCAGCTTAGCAGCGGCAGCATCACAACGTTGTCCTGAAGCACAGTTAGTCTTCTTCACCCCGGATACAGACGTCCTGGTTCTGGCTATTGCAGCCTATGACAAGCTCTGCAAAAACACATCGATGACGATGGTATCAGGAACCGTGGAGGTAGGGCCAATCTGGAGAGCGCTAGGAAGAGAAAAGGCAGCAGCATTACCGATATTCCACGCGTTTACTGGAGCAGACAATATTGGTCGATTCTCAGGAGTGGGTAAAACGAGGTGGTTTCAACACTACATCAAGGCTGAAAGGGACGTAGTCAGTGCACTGATGAAACTACCGGAAGATGGTGACCTAACGCATGAGGTATTAGAAACATTGGCCAGCTTTGTATGCTTAGCGTATTGCCCAAAAGGTATTCAGATTGCAAGTATTCCTGACCTAAGATGGCATCTGTTTTGCAAAAATCTGGCAGAAAGTAACAAGTTGCCTCCAACAACTGGTGCACTTGAGGAGCACATTGAACGTGTGCGAGTACAGAGTAGAGTTTGGTGCCAAGCCACTGTCATGTGGCAACAGCAGTTTGACCCACTCAAACATGGCTACCATCAGGACGAAAAAGGCCATATACTCCCTATCACCACCAAGGTTCTACCAGCTCCGCAGGCCATTGTCGAGTTAGTCAGATGTCAATGCAAAGCCAATTGCTCAACCCAGCGGTGCTCATGCAGAAGAAATGACTTAACTTGCACCGACCTTTGCTTGTGTGGAACGGACTGTGAAAACGATGCGGACTATATTGTCGGATACGAAACACAGGACAGTGATGACAGTGATGACGAACTTTAAATGGCATATTCTGTAATCGTGTATGTTTGATGCCATTGACTGCCTGTGTATATTTGGTTATTGACTGCCTGTGTAGATGTGAATGATATGACTGCCTGTGTAGATGAAGGCATTAGACAGGATTTTGTATCAATAACATTTTTATTAAATAAAATATTAACATTTTTTTGTATCAATGGCTGCTCCCTGGATGCATATTTCCTGAAAAAAGAAAGAACTGTTACAGTCAGAAGTCTGATTATGTAACCAATGGATTCCTTGTACCTGAAAACATAGGTTTAGTATATTTTAAAAAGTTTTTAGGGTTATTAGAGGCAGAAATATAGTAAAATATGTATTTTGATGGCGGCCATTTTGAAAATCCAAAATGGCGGCCATACAGGTATCACCGCAAATGTAAACATTGATTTTCAGATTGTCCATGTAATAATCTTTCCAAAAATGTATAGTTTTGCTAATCTACCATGATTTTGAACGGAATATAATTTATTTACATTGTGAACCTGACTAAGATATTCAAGTTCAAATTTGGGTCATTATACCAGTTTACCGACAGATAATGTACATACTAATATCAAAGCAGAAGAACAGTCGAGCGCGCTGCCTTGGGACAGCTCTTTGATGTTATTTTTTAGTGCAGTATTTCCTTTTCTTGTATAAAACATTCAAATTTATTTATTTGATTTTGAAAACCCATATTGTAAGGTCAAAATAGCTATTTTGTATCCATATTAAGTAGACAGCAACTCCAATACATCGCGGTTGGTGGAGTCCAAAGACCCCAACCGCGATATATCCGGCGCGCAATATAACTTGTCAGGTCATTCATGCATGTAAATGTATGCATTAGCATAGTTTGATATTCTTAAAACACGCTCTTTTCCTTCCTTATTATGCCCCCCTTCGAAGAAAAGGGGGTATATTGTTTTGCACATGTCGGTAGGTCGGCCGTCCGTCCGTCCACCAGATGGTTTCCGGATGATAACTCAAGAACGCTTAGGCCTAGGATCATGAAACTTCATAGGTACATTGATCATGACTGGCAGAAGACCCCTATTGATTTTGAGGTCACTAGGTAAAAGGTCAAGGTTTTAATTATGTGTAATATTCATATGTTATACATTGGTATAACACAAAACATTATTCCATGTAAGTATTTTCAAATGCGTATAATTAAATTTGTTTTCCGAAAATCATTGCCAAGTTTTATTGTTCAAGAAAGCATGGGCTTTTATATTTGATTGCTAAATAAAAACTTCGTAGCGCATCATCAGCGGCATGGGAGACAACTCACTCTTTAAATTTGGATAAAAAAATTGGTAGTGCATTTCGACAAACTGAGGTGTCTTATACTCTATAAACAATTGCATGGAGACAACTCACTTTACTTTTGGATAAAAAATTGGTAGTTCACAAACTGTGGGGTCTGTAACATTTACAATTATTGTATACACCTTCATGTATAGGGATTGTGTGTAGTCGTCAGTTCAAAGCAAATTCAATAGAGAAAGGTGACATGCGAAATGACCTGTGATGTTTGGCAAGTAGGGTTATTGTGTGTCACAGAACACAAGATTGAATGCGATGTACAATGAAGGCAAACAATCTGTATAATCCGAAATCCATAGCTGGATTTATGGATTTCGGATTATACAGAAAATTAAAGTATGTGAAAAAGGGTGAAATACTAGCTAGAACCAGTTTATATCTGAGTTAGCAAGTTCTCAGATGAAAACTTGTCATTCAGTGACCATGCTCGTCAGGATCCATAGCTGATTCGCGTTATATTGGACATTGTGATATATCAGACCGGGATATATTGGAGTTACAGTGTATATCTATGCACCTGGGTACACTATCCCATGTAATGTTCACCCAATCCATCCCAGGTATGTGGTTGTTTGTCAATAGATCTCTCCAAAGGTTGCCTGAAACAGTTTAAATACCTCTTCATTAATAACCATGAATAGCACATCACAAACATGAATGTGCATGCATAGTACATCACAAACATTAATGTGCATGCATAGTACATCACAAACATTAATGTGCATATATAGCACATCACAAACATTGACATGCATACAAAGCACATCACAAACATTAATGTCATTTCATAGACCATCACAAACATTAATGTGCATACATATCACATCACAAACATTAATGGCCATTTATAGCACATCACCAACATAAATGGCCATTTATAGCAAATCACAAACATTAAAATGCATACATAGCACTTCACAAACATTAATGTGCATACATAGCACATCTTAAACATTTATTTCCAATAATAGCACATCATAAACACTAATGTCCATTAATCGTACATAACAAACATGAATATCTATATGTAGCACTTTAAACGAATGTATGTCCAGCCAATCACAATGCAGTTTGACCATGTGGTTTTTTATCTTAGTATTATGTTTTTGTCCCAGATCAAGGTGATGTTTATATTCAAGTGGAAGTGCATTATACTTGGTTTCTTTAGTACTTTTTTTCTGTTTCGGTTGTGAAAACTGTTCACACTTACCTCACACTTAGACATTGTTTGACTAGGACCACTATCTTTACATGGATTTCATTTACATCTTTCCGTTATATAGAATGTATTTTAAGTTTTAGCATACCTAAGATATTACCGTGTCACATGTAACTTCTACATACTATAAAACTGAATGTAATTAAAAATATAGATGACGCAATATTGGCTTGTTTTTCAGATAAAACCTTTCCATAATAATCCAAAATTATTGTTTTTCTTCAAGTGAATACTGTATAAGTGGTAAAGTAAGCGAAGTGGAAATATTTGCGAATTTCGCGAACGCAATAAATTCGCTAAATTTTCTGCCAGCCAAAATTATGCCGCCATTGAGGTAGAAATTTACGGTGAATTGTTTATCTTAGCCGAAAAGATGTACGATTACACTTTTGTTTTTGTTTTCACATCAGCCATTTTCCTTCGTCTCTTTGACCGGTTCAGACTGCATATTAATTTTTTGTGTTGAATAAAACAGTGAGATATTGACCCACAGTTTGCGGTTTAAAGAGTTTACAATCTGGGATGTTAAGTGACAAACTTGGTCGCAGATTTTATTCAGAAACAATAGGCTGACGCGATAAGCATTTTCACAGCGTTCTTGAGAGGAGTGAAAAATAAACTATTAATCTGTTACATGTGTCGCAATCCGTTCATTAATAAAGTGCAATTGTAATTTAATTGAAAATGAAAATATCCAATTGAACTCAAAAGTAGTGGGTATTTACCCAATTACTCAGAAAAGTTATCTGTAGCTCTGTAAAATTATGCTAATTAGTTTTTGTTAGCAATTTTTTCAATCAGGCCTGTTTTTTTCAATCAGGCCTGTTTATTTAGTTTTCAATTGACGTGTTTTATTGATTCGCTAACATTTCCGCCTATTATTTTGAATTCGCTAATTTTCGACACGCGGAAATATTCACTTATACAGTAGTAATTTTGTAATAGTTGAGTCTTTAACTCAAATAATTTAATTTTTTAATTTAATTTTGTAATATATTAATGTCAAAAACAAAACAAAACATATTTGTCTTTGAATGTTTCTTACATAAACATGAAAAGCCAAATAATATTTAATAACCAACAAGAGGATAATTGGTACTTTTCCCATTTCAGGGTATCACATTTGAGGAATTCTGGGAGTTCTCTCAGTTCATGAACAACCTGGATGACTTCACCATAGCGATGAACATGTATACCTACGCTGAGCAACCGGTCTCCAAAGGTGCTTATCCACGTATTCTTCCAGCTTATGTTGTGTGATGCTTTAGGTTACATTTGGACTGACAAATGCTCCTGCAAGCTTGTGATGTTCAATTTATCATGCATACTTTCAACCAATTCCTATAAATCTCTAATCCTTTAGATCAAAATCCTATATTTTAAAATACCTATATTTCCAATATGTTTTATGTTTCTGAAATGTGCCCTATATTTTTGCCAAAGATTGTTAAATGTCTTAAATTGATCCATGAACAGCATTTTAAGAATGTGTTTTTCTCGTTTGCTTTTGTTTGCATCAAAGTCAGAAAGTGTTATGTAATTTCTAGAGTTAACAATAGATTAACAGTGATGGGTTCAGCAAATTGTCATGCCTTCCTTAAAAAAAATGTCTACCTTAAGATGACGTGATCAATGATACATCTGTTTTCCTACCTAAAAGGTGAAGGTCAAACTTAAGAGGTCAGTAGTTACATTTGGCCAAACTTCATCATTCAGCATGCAGTTTAAAAATAATGTACCACAATCGCTAACCATTTGGACAAGGTGTGTCACCACTTGGGCTCAAGGTCACACTAAAGATCAAGGTTAAGTATGTGTATGGTGCAGCTTGTTAACCCTTTGAGTGCTGGAACCGAATTTTGAAGGCCTTTGCAAACAGTTTGGATCCAGATGAGACGCCACAGAACGTGGCGTCTCATCAGGATCCAAACTGTTTGCTTTTCTGATAGTATTCTTTGAAAAAAATCGAAGAAAATGCTGATTTTAGAAATTCAGCAGACGACATTTTAGCAGACGACAAATTTCCCAGCATGCAAAGGGTTAATTAACAAGCATGATTGGCAAGTGGCAACAGGCATCAAGTATATATGCTAGTTCACACATACAAAAAAAGCATGTAACATTTTTTTATGATGTCATGTGAGTTAAATTATTATATGTGTGTGTGTCATCACAGAGGAGTTCCAGAGAGCGGTGCTGATCTGTACAGGCTCCCCCCTCAAACCCCACATTGTGGACACGCTGTTCAACATCTTTGACGTGGACGGTGATCAGCACCTCAGCTACAAAGAGTTCATATCCATCATGAAGGATCGCAAGTACCGCGGCAACAGGGTATGACACTTAAAACATTATCGCTCAGATACGCACATTTGACGTGTTTGTAATCTCTTAGTAAATTGAATTAAATTGAAGACTTTTTTTAATGGATTTAAGTTTTAAAGGCTTCATGCATTGCTAAGATACTGATCAGCAGCAAACAGCATAAAACCTGAAAAGCCTGCAAGTTGCACAAACTTTCCTGTTTTATTGAATTTTTTGTTTGAAGGTTTTCTAATGCGGAAGGTGTCGTCCCCAATTAGCCTGTGTGGACTGCACAGGCTAATCTGGGACGACACTTTACGCACATGCATTTTGCCCAGTTTACCCAAAACGAGGCTCATACAACAAACATGAAACCACCAATGATAACTGATGTGTATTGCTTTATTTCAGTCTCACATGCAGCCTATTCCCCATACCTGGGATGCCTTCAAGAGTTGTGTGAAGTCAGAGATGAGGTCCTACATCTGAGAGGAACATGTGCTATATCCACTAAGGCCTGCGTGTTCCGAGAGTCCTGGTTGTGGCCACCTTGTACATGTATATTTCATAGCCTTCCTTTGTGGCTGATCTGTCTTTCTTTAATACATGTCTGTTTTGGCATTAATCGAAGAATGGTATTTGAGCAAATCTGCACTTTTTTTATTACGATGCTAAAACAGCAAAGTTTCGTATTTTTCGAACTGTTCCTATGTTGTACTCATCACTACGCACAAAATAAACTTGTTTTTACCGCAAAAAACATGCAAATTAAAAAAGTGCAAATCGCATTTTTATATTACGATAATTTGTGGCACAATTATTTTTGATATGTGAATGATAAGATGTCTGATAAAATTGCTAAGGTGCGTAAGACGAGTTAAATCAAAAGTAGAAATATCTTTGGGTATTTGAACAAAGGGATTGGTATTTCCATTGGACTGATTAACATAATTTTGTTTCATGAATAGCAAGATATCTGGTAATATTGATAATTCACACAGGACAGGTTAATTTGATTATCATGCTTTTGTATAATCATAGGTGTATCATATTGTTTGCTTTACTCTTGCACAGCTTAAAATACACATATTAAGAAATATGTCTGCTGTTAATAAGTAAAGGAAGGTATTATTATTTATAATTTTATTTTTGTAAAGAATTCACTTAATGCACTTGGCAATTTGCTTAATCACTATCTTAAAGTAAATGGAAAAAGAAAAGAAAAAAGATTTAATGTTAAACAACAACATGAACTTAAAATATAATAATAATGTTCACATCTTATATTTATGAACTCTAACTTAGAGAACTTGAGACGTATAATTGTATGCGATTTTGTGGTGGTTACAAACTGATCCAAAACATATATATGACATGTAAATCTGTACTTCTTTGTACCTTTTTATATTTCTAATCATTTAACTTTATTTATTGGCTCTTGTTTGTATTTTGAAATATTATTTATACCCAATAGCGAAATGTTGGCATAAAATTTTTTGTCAGTAATTTCCATTAAACGATTGCTAATAATTTTTGCTATTTATTCAATGTTATGTCATGATAAGTCTAATTTTTTCGTATGATACTGTTTATTTGCTTTCAACAGCTGTGCTTGCATACTTTGAAATTGTAGTATTGTGTTTTATTGTTTGTTAACATTTTACAATTGTAGAAAAATAGTTGTGTATACATTTTGTAAATAGTTAAAATATGTTTAGGTGAAATGCAAATTATTTCTTGTAATTTAAATTTAAAAAAGCATTAATGCCAGTAAATATCAATTATGTTAATACTACTAAAAGCACAACTGTTTTGTTTGTTAGAAAGGCTTGATGTAATGCTTATGTTTGAAAAGGCGAGATGCGAACTGATATGTGTAAATGATGCATGCTGGGTAAACAAGTTGATTTACACTAGAGGCATCGTAAAAAATCTCATGTACAGAGACTTTAAAATTGAAAGATACCAAGTCCTTTTATTAACGATTTAATGTGGTTTTTGCAATTTTGTGGGCAACATATCCATTAAAAACTATTTATGCAAAGTTTACTAATTATAAAATGTTAACAGTTTTGAGATTTTATGCTTTATTGTCTATTTATTATCACAATCTTATGTTTATATTTATTAATAAGTCTAAAACCATGTGAACCTTAAAGTCTTAAACTTGTTCTTTTTTTTGGTCACCTAAAATTAAGTGCACATTTATATTCCATGTTATATTCTCATTTTAAGTAAAAAAAGAAATATAGTTTACCAAAAAGTATATGATAGCAAGTAAAGTTAAAGTAAATCTTCTCTATTTTGTTGGAGTTTGTAAAACTTTCCTCTTTGTAACAAAGGGTTTTAAATGAGCTGAAGTCCAACTTGAATTTCAATCTTCAGAGGAAAATACAATATCATTGTTTTTGTCTTGTTGCTGTTTTATACCTTTTATTATTTATGTTTTCTGGAATAAATATTTATTTCCAACAGTGTTGTTGTCACATATTCACTTATGTTGGAAACCATCCATAAGTTCCTTTTGTTAGTACTGGAACTTGACATTAAATCAGTCACTAGCTTTGAAAAGTTAGTTTCTTGCTATACTTTAATATCTCAGACTATCAATTTCCGTTGCCATGTCCACTGAAGTCCACTTGCAAATGTATATGTAAGCTAACTAAATCAGTATTTACATACTGGTATAGTGGTTCATCAGTGATGTGAACTCTGATTTATATATTTTCATGCAGCCGGGTATTGAAAACATCCTTGATGAAACCTGCTGCAGTGAGTATCTGATCAGCACAACACATCCTTATGATGCGAAATAGAACCCATCTTCGGGAGCACTTGCTTTCTTGTTTTTAAAACCCATAATCATAGTTAGGGGTTATACTTAAGTCGCTAGGTTGGTTGGTCTGGACGTAAGCTCCACATGTGTTTGCAATTTGAAATTAATCCTCACGAGTCATATTCTAACGAAATATGTGTGCGTGACATATTTCCATGTTTACCACTTTCAAAATGTTCGAAGATGGCCAATTATGCAGAGGGGTAGATTTCCGACGGTCATTTTGGATACATTAAAAGTAAAGTCTTTCAAAGAACTTTTTTTATTTCGACATGTATTGAAGGATTCCAAAACTGTCGCGGATCTTCGCTAGCTCCAATCAGGTCTTTACCACACTCATCCGACTCATGGACAACGTTTTAACTACAATAGCTCTGCAGAAGTATTGCGTAAAAACAATTCGTTTTTAAGTGTCAAAATGATTCAGCGAAATGAACGCCATGTTTTTTATATTGCTGTTTCATGTAATGCTGCAGAAAACGACAACGAGAAGGTCGCGTATATGCTGGAATCGTGGCTGGATGAAAGTGACAGTTGTCTTTAGTATGGACAATCCATTTACTAATGCAACTTGCGAGTTCGTGTTGCAAATGTGACCGAATAATTATAGCTGATGCCAGACAAATCGCTGCCTAATTATTGCTTCTAGTGGACTTGGTAGTGTCCTACAACATAGAATTTTGGGACAGGTAATACATATATCGACGTCCTATGAAAGGAAAGAAACGGTTACGCCTACTGTGTGTGTAAAAATGACGTTGTACAGAGTGTCAACCCTTATTTTACCATTACAGAACATTCTCATAACTCTCGTCCTGTTCACGTTATGCTACTTTAAGGTCTGTTCTTTCATGTCCTTCACGTCCATTAAAGGGACTGTCCACTAGATAAAGCGTCGCGCGACGCGAAACGATATTTTGGGAACCTACGAGGATTGCTTATATAGCTAAAAAATACATCCGCATTAAACATGAGCGTCCGTGGTCGAGTGGTCTAAACAGGTAGCTTTTTACTCTAGGACTCCAGGAATCCGGGGGTCAGTGGTTCGAGCCCTGTTGAGGGTTACTTTTTTTCCTTTTTTTTTTAAATTGTTTTCTTGTTTTTTACTGGAGATTTTTAGTTCAAATGTTTAAATTTATCAATTTAAAGCATTTAAAGCATTTAATGACAAGCTTCAGTACATGCCAAAATCTAGTGGACAGTCCCTTTAATATCATTCTTTTCAAATTAGAAAGAAACGTGTCCTCCATTTAGCTCTCGGAATTGTTTATTCTATGAGTATTGTTCAGTAAAGATACCTACATTAGGCTTTTGTAAGATGCCGTTGTCTGAAATCTTACAACAGGAACATTGCAATGACAAAAATCTTCCAAAACTGAGAAATATTGCACCACAAGTTTATATAACAAGATCTAATTAATATCATATTGCAACATAATGGCATGTAACAATATCCGGGAAACATTGTATTTCAATATATTGACACCTAACAAGAACAAATAAACATCGCATCGCAACATATTGACATCTAGCAGAATAAGAAAAACATTGTATCAATAATGACTTCAAATGGCATAAACAAATCAAGTCAAATATATTGATTGCAAAGAAAATACATAGACACCAAACATGCATGCCAGGGATCAATCATACTTTGCATTGCAAAAACATGCAAATCTACCAAGATCAAACAAGCATTGTATGAACAATTTTGAACTCTGTGGCTAGTTGGCGTGTTTTAATCCTCTCACAAAGGAAGAACGTCGCATACTGGCGATTTTTTTTTAATGTATGTAAAAAAAATCTGTTATGTCTTTTAATGACAATATAATTTCGCTTTTTTAGCTTACATAATATTTCTTTATAGTCCCATTTACAGTTTGCTTTGATCACAACGCATATTGACACAAATTATTACAAACCTTATCACTGCAAGAAAATTGATACATTTCCTATTTTTGCCAACTCCTAAACTGAATTCGTAAATCTTAATATGCCGACACAAATTTACTGAATTGTGTAAATGGCTGGCTGGATTCATAAGATATCTTTTTGAACACTATTGTCTGAATAAAAACGCGTTACACTTCTCTTGGGGTTGTCATTCTTTTCCGCCATATTGCTTACATCACATACATGTAGATCGATTATCGTCTCTTGGTTTCTCATGATTCAGGAATTTGCGTTCGATAAAGTATTAATCTTAAATTAGGCGTAAATATATTTTTTTTATATAAAATATACCACAGGGGTGACTTTTCTTCGATCTTTGGTCAGTTTTCTGTCTGTTATATGTGAGAAAAAAGTAAGTGACTTTTAAAAAAAAAACAGCTAGAGTAGATATTTCTGGACCCTAGGCTATTTCGCATATACGTTATTGAATCTTGAAACATATTGGGGTTCATTATGTCTACAAAATATATTTAAACATGAATAATAATAATAATTAAAAAAAAGAAAATATATTTAAACATGAATAATAATAATAATTAAAAAAAAAAGAACTTGCATCGACCATTATTGTTTTTAACCCGAAACCGGAAACGCTCCTACGAGATTTAACCGAGCCACATGCTAATGCCACACAGGCGCGTTTTGGTGACCGTGCTTACATGAAACATTTCGTGTCGGGGAAAGCACAACTGCCTCACAGATAAATAATTGGTTGGATATAAACTCCCTCCAAGTGCAGTGCAACTGTTGTAAATAACAATAATATTTAAAGCAACCAGCATCACGTGTTGTGTAATTTGAATAATAACGTCAGGAATTGATAAGGCTGAGCTCGGAACCAGTCGTCTCTCTCCACTTATTTAAGGGAGATTACACTGCACTTTACGTTTGGGGAAAAACCATATATCTAAAAATAACTATAGTCACGTGATTGCAGTGTTGACCGGTTATAACATATAGAGATTGAAATTCAATATTGCATCGCCATTATAGATCACTTTAAAGTGAATTTCAGAGCTGGTTCTGTATCTTTATAAAAGGTAGGTCACGTTAATTAATATAATACATTTAAGTTTATCGATCGCTTAAGAAATCAAGTAGTATCGACTACTGTTCCTGATGTTCGACATTCACTGTTGTCTTGTTGATCTTGCAAATACACTAGAACGACTTAAGGAAGTAATTTCAACTAATTGATAGAAAATAAATATAACAAATTAATATAATTGAGTGTTTTAATCAACCTATATTTCTAAGCTTTTATGAAACTTATAAAGTATCATATGTGTTTATACTAAAGAGTTCAACTGAAACATTTTGTTTTACTTTCGTTTTCGTTATGTGCATAACATGGACGATTTACCTTAATGTTTTTGCTCTTTTCAGACTGCATGCTATTGATATTGTTTTTCTTTTCTTTTTGTTTCTGTGAAACAATATTTCATATGAAGGTGCATGCAAAGATAAAAAATGAAAGTAGAGTTAATTAATATTCCATATTTCGTTTGGTCTTCTTTCGGTTTAGATGTGCATGATTGTTCCTGAATTATTTAATGTCTGTGTTGGGAAATGATATCTACTGTATTTCGGTCATCGGGGACTTGAACATGTTAACAAGCAATTGTGTTTTATGGTACTTAATATTCGTGGGTACATGTTAAACAATAACACAAACAAACGTGAATAACCAATGAGAGAAAAGTAAATACAACCCGGGCTTTTGCGATATGCTGTTGTCCGTCGTCTGACATCTGACAGCAGAAACGTCGCATCGCAAAAAAACAACAACATATAAATTACAGTCCTTCCCAAATACCGTCGGTCCTCGGATTTTTCCGATAAAAAATTGGAAAAGCAGGAAATGATTTTAATATTGCATGACCTCGTATCCGGTAATAAACTTATGGCGTAATTTGGAATTCCGTAAGCTATTTTCAGAAAAGTATCAATGAAAAAGTTAGATTTTACAGAATTATAAATAAATACTTAAGCGCTTTTTCATTGGGTTCAATGACGTAGTGTATCCGAAGAGTTTTTCTGCGTCGTTTAAGCGAATAACACAATACGTCATCACTTTACGAGTACATTCAACATTTCACAGTTGACATCCACGTGCGTTTTAGGTTCCGTTTTATCCGATTAATTCGTAAGCGAGCAGGGCACACACAAAGGTCATCGTGACTTCCGACTTCTAGGATGAAGACACAACTGCAAAACAATCTTTGACATTCTGGATGAATAAATGCATGCTTACTATAACGTAGTAAATGAAAAATAATGATAATTTTATTGATATACACATGTAGATTGAATATGTGTTATAATAGTTGCAATAATGTAACTCTGGACTCCGTTAACACTACGTTTCGAGTTACAAGTCGAGAGGATAGAAGCAATGGAGCAAAATCAAAATCTATAAAATAACATTTTCTCCGGCAATTAGAGTAAGGGTCACCCAAGAAAACAATTTGTATTCATTCCCAGACGAAAAAAATAAACAGTTAACGAGATAAAACATACTTTTATCGAAAATTAGATTTCCCAATAAAAACTCGGTCAAATTTCGGCCATGACAGTTACCGCGTGATCTCGCGAGATTTGAAAAAGAAATGTAGGAGGAGCTATGCCATATAAGGTAATCCTACTACGCATTTACGTAGGCCGCCATGTTGGCTTTATTGAAAAATACTACGATTTCCATATATGGGTTTCTGGCCTATTTTCTGATTGGCTGCCAAAAACTTATGCAAATAAGGTCAAACCGGAAATTCCCACGTTTTGTTGAAGATGGCGACAATCTAGGCGAAATAACTCTGATCCTTTTTTTGGTTTTGGAAAAAGTGGAAATAACGCTTTAATTGGTATGTTTCATTAGAAATTTTTACTCGTATGAACTGGAAATTCTTTTTTGTCCTCAAATAGTTCAAGTTTAATGCTCTACACTGTAAGATAAGTTTTAAAATCATGCCGGTGTGATTCACTCCGGCACTTGCTCCATTGAAAAGACCTTTTCGTTTCATAACTGTCGCCGGACGTAGGACGAAGACAGTTATGTTTATCACAACTAGTGTTATAATTATTATAATACTATCAAAATCTCGTTAAAAAATCTTAGTATTGTCTTTTCTACATTTGTCTTTTTTGGGCCGGAAATGATCAGTCCGGGCCGGCAAAGGCTGCATGAATATAGGACCTCCTGGCCGGCAATTTATTATAATTTGGGGAATGGCTGTGTAAATATTATATTGCAACCAGGAGGATATGAAGCAAGCTCAAATAAATATCGAATTGAAACGTAATGGCAATGGCGTTTAACAATATCCGAGAAACATTGAATAGCAATATATTGACATCTAGCATACTAAGAGAACCATTGCATTGCACCAACAATGACTACCGATACAAATGTATTGGATTGCATCAATATACACATCTTACAAGCGCAAAGAAACATAGAATTGCGACACAAAACACGTCGACACTAAACATACATGTTAGATGATCAAACAAATGAACCTTGTAACTCATGTACCCTGATGATCGAAACGCAAGCGACGCACTGCGGTTAATGAACTATGTGAACAAACAATTACTAATTGAAACGGCGTAACTTCGTATACTCAATCATTCTATTTATCGAATAAAATGTTTGCATCGTTTTGTGAATCAGAAAAAAGTATGTTCAATGCGAATGAAAAAAAAAATCCAATTAAAAAGTTTAAACATACAAATAAGTTTTATATAATAAATCTATTGAACATGAATTTGAAACATTTAATGAAAATAAATTGTATTAAACACAAAAATAAATATTTAATAGAATGTGTTGATTTTGCATGAAACTGATATAATTGAATAATTTAACGTTCGGCTTGCCATACAATAGTCCAGAATTATTATCCGGATGAATCACAACTTCATGCGCTACCCAACGAGAATTTCACAATAAAGTCCAGCAGATATCTTGCGAGTTTTCATAAATATTATTAAATATTATCAATAGTTCAACTTCCAGATGTAGATACAGGCGACACTAAAAAGTTAATGTGTACAGTATTCAACTCTTTATTTTATTCGTTATGCTTAACGGTTTTGTAAACTTCTCCACATTCACCGACTGTTGTCCAAGACGCCGTTTATTAGACATTTCGTGCATGGGGAAACCAACATTCTAAAAATAACTTTAATCACGTGATTTCTGTGTACTGCTTATATGGGTTATTTCATGGAATATTGCAACGCCTTAAATAGCAATTTTAAAGTGAATTTAAGATATAATAGTTTGTTCTGTATCTATCTTCAAGGTAAGTCACGTAACTAATGTGTTTCATTATATATTTGGCATTAGACATTAAGTTTAATGAATGTAAATAATGTTCCTGATGTAACTTTAAACTAAAGATTGTACATGTATACACATGAAGTCAGTATATACAGCTTTTTGAACGCAATCTTCATTTTAATTATTAATGAGTGTGTTTAGAACCTATTTTTCTGAGCTTTTGCAAAACTTACATTTTCTACATAGTGTGTGAAGTTGAAAAGTTTCACTAAAACAGTTATGTCTACTTTCGTTTTTAACCAGGTTTTCCGAAGGAAAAAACTGGTTATTATTGGCGAATGCGGGCGGGCTGGCTGGCGGGCGGGCGGAACAAGCTTGTCCGGGCCATAACTATGTCGTTCATTGTCAGATTTTAAAATCATTTGGCACATTTGTTCACCATCATTGGACAGTGTGTCGCGCGAAAGAATTACGTCGATATCTCCAAGGTCAAGGTCACACTTTGAGGAAATAGATTGAATTTTAAAGAATTTGATACAAGGGGGGTAACTAGAGACAATCAGTAACCAATGCACATTTTGAGTTGTCTCCCTTTATCAGACTTTTTTTCAAATTGAAAACCTGGTTTTGTGACAATTTTGTCTCTTGTCTATATTTGCAACATGGTGCTACATTACCTGAAATTCAATGATTTTTTTAAAGATAAATAATTGATGTCAAATGCCTGCAGGAATAATATTTAAGGCAATAAAAAGCATTTTCTTTTTGTTTTAATGGATTACTTTAACATTTTTTTAGCAACAAGGAGTTAAGAACTTTAAAATAGTGTTATTGAATTTCTAACCAAAAACTGGTACCATGAGAATACTGGATGAAATGCACACTTTTCTTCAAAACAATCCAAATTCTAATGTTTTTTTCTTGATAAAATATATTCTATACTAACTAGAAATACCACTTTTGATCAGAAAATTAATACAAAAAGATGTTTTAGTTTTTTTTTGTTTTTAATTTCAATAAGCATACTGTTTACCCGGTAGCCTCTTTGCCTGTATATTCAGCCACTTAAAGACTTAAATTGACTGTTTATTCTGAATGAAAAGATTTTCAACACAAGTGAGACATTGAATTTAACATTGTATGTATTTACACACAAAATAAAGGCGAAGTTATTTATTAATATCAGGTACGTCCTTAGTAACATGACAATTCTAGGAAGGCTCTCTAGCAACCCTAATTTGTTCTGTTCACACTTCCTATCAATCTGTTATGTCATCATTTTTATAGGACAAAATTTAATGTATTGTGTGTAATAACTTTCAAATGAATCAATACATTAATATTGTTTAAGACTAATAAACAAAACATACTGATTAAATGTGATTTTTTTTTGTAATTATTGGCATTTTATTTTAGATGTGTAGCAAGTTTAGGTCAATCTTTACTTACGTATTTTTTCAAACTATATATACAATTAACATTTTTCTACCAAAAATGTGTTATAAGATAGAAGTTTCTCAATAAAAATAACTAAAAATATATAATAACTCAAGTTTAAACAGATATGTGTCATAATTAAAAAAATAAGTGGGTAGCTGAAGCTAAAGGAATTGATAAAACAATCGGTTAGAAGGATAAACTGAAGTATGATTTTTCAATCGTTTATGCGCTAAATTTGAGATGTCTTTTTTAGCAGTTATATAAAGTGCTCCTGACCAAAATCAATGTTATATTACTTTCAAATCATTTATGTATTGGTATACAACAAGAAAGTGGTAGACTATTTGCGGAAAATATAAGAATTTTTGACGAAAACTTGTCTGCTGAAATTTACCGAGATGTTCCGGAAATGACCGATCGTCGGTTTCCGCAATAACACATGTCGCGATTTCCGAAAAACAAAATGGATGCACCCAAAGATTTTGGTGTTATTGACTATTACTGGTTGATAAATGTATGATTTTGCTTCTTATTTGATAAAGTTATTCTTTTAAGGCTGATAAACTTGAAATATGAAAGCTATTCGGTCGTTTGGCCTTTGTCTGCCAATACATCTGCACTATCGGTAATTTCCGTAACCACTCGTAAAATGGTTGCAGACACAAGTTTTAATCACAATACTTATGTTTTCCACAAATATTCGACCACTTTCTTGTTAAATACCAATACATAAATGATTTAAAAGTAATACAGTGTATTTTATTGATTTCAGCCAGGAACACTGTCTATAACCGCGAAAAAAACCATTCCGAACTTTTTGGTTTACGATTTTTATTTTCTAAATAGCTTGCATGCAGCATGGCATTGGATGTTCCGCTAGATAAATTTCTCTACTTTATTGATTGACTGATTTCAGACTGTTTACTCCAATCAGAAAAGAGCTTTTAAACGTAATTTAGACCCATTGTAAGCGAGATAATAAAGTACCACTTTTTGGTTACTGCCAATTTGTGACATCTGGAGTTGCCTCCCTTGTTGGTTCATGCAACCTGAATGTTTCTTTTCGCTTCGGAATTCAGTGTGTTATATTGTTTTATTTCGTCAGGCGTCTCAAAACCTCTACCAATAAAATAATTAATAATGGGTGGATATTTGTGTTGTAACTGAAGGCGTATTTTAAAGTTATGCTCCTTATTTCGATCATTGTACTTGACTGTCAAATAGCTTTGTGTCTTGTATTGCGATCATTGGGGTCTCTAAGAATCGTGTACGTTATATTTTGTTAAGTTATTTAATTAAATATGTTTGTAGGTTTTTTACACGAGTAATAATGTGATAGTTGTATTGCTTGTTATTTATAAATGGGCAGTTTAAATACTGCTAATGCATGCTTTGATGTGGATCTGCTCTTTACATAATTAATTTTCAAAAAGAAGTACATATACTAATTGAATGCTTATAAGTAGATATTGAATTAAATACGTATTAAATATCATATTAAATACATTCATTTGAAAAAGGTAGGGTCTAATTAAATTGTTAACAATTCATTTTATAATCGTATTACCACATATGACTTTTTGTTAGTTATTTGCGATAATTTTTAAGTGATTTTCAAGAAGTCAAGAGTAGGTACATGCATGGTAAACAAACAATCAAACAAACATGAACTGATACATATATATATATTTATAATATACCAATTCTAAAACGATAGATCCGTTTCATTTCATTGGAACATTCTTAAAGTAATATTTTAAGTGGATTTTTATTTGCATGCAAACTGATTCACAAATCTTATTTTAATGCAACTATTAAACCTTAATGTTTAGAAGATGGCTGGCGCCAGGGCTCATGCTCATGGATCTATCAAGTCTCACTCGAAAAGGCTGGCGGTGGCAGCTATTGACTTTGGTACCACGTTTTCGGGGTATGCGTGGGCCATGAAGCATGACTTTGAGACAGAACCTCCTAGGATCAACACGTTTACAAACTGGGTCGGAGGCGGTAGCTTAATATCGTGCAAAACACCTACCGTTCTGCTTTTAAATGAGAAACAAGAGTTTGTAGCCTTTGGGTACGAAGCTGAAGACAAATACGCCGAACTGGCAGCAGACGGGGAGCATGCGAAATACTATTATTTCCGACGCTTCAAAATGAAACTGTACAAGCAACTGGTATGCTAATTTTGTGTAATCTTATCGATTTCGTTGAGTCATTAAAATTCCAAAGGAAAATGTTAAATCTTTTCTAACTGAGAGTTAAAATGTGCGATCTGCCTTCGTGTAGAGGATGGTAAGCTCTCCATGCATTCAAATCAAGTGCCGACTTATACACTGACATGAATGTGCACTTAAGTTTTCCAAGTTTTGTTAACAGCCACTCATGTGTTGTCCCCTTGAAGACAACACGATGAAAAAACATCTCAAAATAAAACCAAACACATTTTTATTTCTAATATATTTAACTGGATATATTGCATATAATGAAACAATTACTGAGAATGTTTCTGTGCAACCATTTTGAAAATATGGGGAAGTTTAACTAGACATTGGAGGAAGGTTTTAAGCTTACTACGAGAATTATGCCTTGTTAAGTCTAAATTACCGATTCGCAGATATATGGTTTATTTTCCAGAGAAATTAATGAACAAAGCATGTTGTTTTCTTCAGAACCTGAAGCGCAATACTGTCATAGAAGACGAACAGAAGAAGTCAATGAACGCAATCAAAGTGTTCACCCACTGTATTAAGTATCTGGTTGACCATTGCTGCAAGTTAATGAAAACCAGGTAGCGGTTGAAGAGAAATGTTATGTATATCAATAAAAAGGATGCTTAGTTGCAACAATTAGCCCTTTTAATAATTTGTATCAAGATCATTAAATAATTGCTGACCTTTTTAATATTGAAACATTCAATTCAAATTTAGTCGGCTAAAATGTGGCATGTTGTCTTTGAAAGTCGTAAAAAATGTAATTAAAAACAACAGAAAAATCTCAATTAACGTCTGTCATTCATTCATTCGTAACATATTGTGAGACATTTCTAGTAACACCGACCTCTTTCATCATGCTTGGTTATACAATATTTGCATCTTTTGTTATGTTTCTGTCTCTCTTTTTTAGGGTAAATGAAATGAAAGAGAGTGACATTGAGTGGGTGTTAACAGTTCCAGCGATATGGAATGACAGCTCAAAACAGTTTATGAGAGAAGCAGCCCAAGCGGTAAGATATTTACACAAAATCAGAACAAGCATCATAACCATCATATTCAAAATTTTATCTAATATGAAATAAATTTGTGTCTCCTCATTTGTTATCCCAACATTACTTTTATACTTATATGTTATAGTAGTGTGAAGATAGGTGTTACATTGACAAATACACTATAATTGACCAATACCATTTAATTGACCAATACAATTTAATTGACCAATACAGTTTAAATGTTTTATCAGAAGACCGATCCTTGTCCGGGCAATTACTTCAAAACCCTTAATTTTGAAAAGCTAATAAGGCTTCATATGGAGTCTAAAGTCATTCGAGCAAATTTAGATCGACCAACATATTTCAAAACGCCATATGTTCAATCCTGTCTGGCAAATTAACTCGAGTATTCTCCGTTCTTTGTGTGGTTAATGATTGGCATTGGATGAATCTGGTCACTAATTGTACCTCAGTCCAAAGGGCAAGGTCAATTTTATTGTAACAAATGTAAATATTTCTGTTGAAAACCTTGTCCGAGCAATTACCTTAATTACATTAATTTTTGCGCCCAATTGGCTTGTTGGTCATGACTTGCAAATGCTGCTTATTGATTATGGCGTCCTTTGATAAAAAATTACTGTCAACCATGTCATTATGGCATTTTGCTCACAACAGGTACTTCAAATGAAGTTTAGTTTTTGTTTTAACTCTGGATCGATCCTATTGTGTAGTGGTTCATGGGGTCTAAGATGACGGATAAACTAACCTTGAACCGGTTAGAACAATTGACCTTGGCTCATGAAAATGTTGCTCGTTGCAAGTTGCAATAACCGCACAATAGCTCAACGTAGTGTTTCAGAGTTTGGAAGTTTTATTATTTATTGATTCAGCACCCTGTTCATACAACAATTAACCTGCGTTGTCTTTGAAATTGGCATATGACCATTTTTTACTGATGATGTTATAGTATGTGACAAAAGAGCATTTAGCTTTGTCCGCCGTACGTTCGCCCGTCCATAGGTCACACTTGTAAGAACCGGACTTGTAAGTCCAAGCTGAAAACTTTGATGGATAGGTTATCGTTAATAAAAAAATTATTCTCGAACCAAATGACTCAACGTCTTTTTAACTGTTTGGCAAATTTGTTAAAAGTAATTAAGCTGGACACCCCTTTTGTGTAGTTGCTTTTTTTTTCGAAATGAGTTATTTTTCGAGTTTCTAACGATTCATTTGCACTAGTGTCTTTTGTACTATAGAATATAAAAAAGTCTGTAGGTCCCGAAATTTACTGGACTCATCTGTTGAACTGCTCAACGATTTTTCGCTCTGCGGACTTCTAATTTTGATTGCTAACGTGTGATTCAGGCTGGTCTTAAGATGGACGCCCTAACCATTGCACTTGAACCCGAGGCCGCCTCGCTGTTTTGTATGCATCTGCCAATAGAGAATCTGACCGTTAGCGGTGCGAAACAGAAAGACGTCCAGTTTTCTCCATTTTCCATTGGACAGCGGTACATGGTTGTAGATGTTGGGGGTAAGTAGTCCACACCATTTGCACGGTTTCAAATGTAATTATTTTGCTCACATGTACATGTATCTGATTTGCTCTACATTTGAATCTTTCATCACGATGGTTATAACACTGAAAACACCTATTCCGTAAAAAGAAACGTTCAGTTTTTTAGTTGTTTTTATATATGTGTTGGGTGATTTGTTAAATACATTTTAAACGAAAAGACGGTATCAGTTTTTCGGCGTAGATGACTAAGCTCACTTTATACAAATATTAATAAATATTAAAAACGCAGCAGCAACATTGAACGCCAATCGAATTTCACGTATTTTTCAAGTTTGCAAAATACCAAATTGCTGCAATTATTTAATATAAACCAATAACAATTGCATATTTTTGATGATGTAAATTAAGACAATTCAATGTTTAAATAGCGTGCTTAAAATTAAAGTTATGAGATTATCAACGAAATATTGTGCATTTTAGGGGGGACAGTTGACATAACTGTACACGAGGTTGTTGGAAAAGGTAAACTGAAAGAGCTGAATTACGCCAGCGGAGGTGCATGGGGTGGAACGCGAGTTGATGCAGCCTTCGAAGAGTTCCTGCAGAAAATTGTTGGTATGTGTTAATACAGTTTTTATGCCCCCGGTAGCATATAGCAGTTAAACTGTCCGTCAGTCTGTCTGTCCGTCTGTCTGTCCGTCCGTCCGAAAACTTTAACATTGGTCATAACTTGTGCAATATTGAAGATAACAACTTGATATTTGGCATGCATGTGTTTCTCACGGAGCTGCACATTTCGAGTGGTGAAAGGTCAAGGTCATCCTTCAAGGTCAAAGGTCAAAAACAAAATCAAAGCGGGCGCAGTAGGGGGCATTGTGTTTCAGACAAACACATCTCTTATTAATACGTGCATTCCCAGCCCATTAACCAGGTATTTTGTGATCACCTAATTGTACTCCGTCCTCTGTCAAACACCTGTTAACGTTTCCAAATATTTCAGGACAAGAAGCTTTTAAAACATTCAAGACATCAAGTGTTGAGGATTGGGTGGAACTTCAACGCCAGTTTGAGTTGAAAAAACGAAGCATCTCGCCTGACAAAGAGGGAAAAGAGACGATACAGGTTCCAGTAGCTCTTTCTGAAGCTTATACAAAAATAACAAAGAATGATCTACAAACTGCTGTCGAAAAAGGTCCATATGCCGGAAAGATAAATTGGACTGCAGGAAAGATACGCGTTTCGAGAGAAATAATGAGGGAGTGGTACAAAGAATCATGTGAAAACACGGTTAAACACGTACAAGATCTTTTTAAACAGGATTCATGCAAAGGAACTGACAACATACTTTTAGTAGGTGGCTTCTCAGAGTCGCATATGTTGCAGAAAGCTCTACATGATGCGTTTCCAAATAAAAGGCTTGTAGTCCCAGAAGAAGCAGGGTTGGCCGTTTTAAAAGGAGCTGTGTTGTATGGTCATGATCCAATCACCATTGTGTCCAGAATTGCCAAGTATTCTTACGGAATACGCGTTTTTCGTGATTTCATGGATGGAGTTCATCCAAAAGAAAAGAAGGAAAAATTCGGCGACAGGTTCAAATGCAAAGATGTTTTTGCCAAACATGTCACAAAAGGTCAAGAGTTGGTTGTTGACGAAGCACAGTCATCACAAAGATACACTCCTTTGGAAGCCGACCAAATGTCCCTTGTCTTTGATGTCTATACATCGTTGGATACAGAGCCGAAATTTGTTACGGACGGAGGTTGTTCGCACATAGGTCAGCTAGAGGTCGAAGTCCCTGACAGTGGTAAAGATAGAGGCGTGTGGGTGAAGATGATTTTTGGTGGCACGGAGGTCATTGTGCACGCTAAGGAAGAGAAGACAGGAAAGGAGTCCAAAGCCACATTTGATTTCCTACAATAGTCATCATTGAATTTTATAACAAAATCATTTGAAACTACAGTTACTCATCTTTATTTGATGTGGACATTCGTATAAAAAAGAAACTTTTAACCTGACTTATTTTGCAATAGTTGGTTTGTTTAATGCTGTGTAATTTTGCTTACAAGTGCTGATGTTAATTTTACCCGTTTTCTGTGTGAAGTATGCATAAAAATCGTTAAGATAATGTTTTCGCATTATTCTAGGTTAAGCAGATGTAGCAATTATAACTATATTTGTATATTTATGTTGATACTTTAATTAACTGGTTAATATTGGAACTTTTGAAAATTTATATCGTTCGAAACAAAAAATATATATTATGAAATAATATGTAAACGCATTCGGTTTTGATAATAAAATGTATAACAGTGCGTGTGTCGCATTTATAGTATTAATAAAACAATGACACAAATTTAACGATTGAATATTATTTAAAAATACATTTACCTTTTCACATTTTGATAAATTGACAAAATTGAAAAACAAATCAGATCTGCAAATTTTCGTTGAAGTTATGTTTGTTTCTTCTAGGAAACAGTAATACTGAACATTTACCATGCTCTAAAATATCCATTATTTGCATCTTTTGACTATTTATAAACCTGAAAATTATAAAGCTTTGCAACGCGAGACGATTGAATAATTTGGAATGTTCTGTTGTTCACGTTATATGTTGTGACATTTCGAGGATTTCTTATATTAGAACTAAAATACATTGAGTGTCAGCTCAACACGGATGGCCGAGTGGTCTAAGCGCTAGACTTTTACTCCAAGGGTCAGAGGTTTGAGCCCAGGTGTGGATTACCTTTTTTTTTAGATTTTAGTTTTGTTTTATACTGAAACTCTTAAGTTCCGATGTTAACATTTATCAATTTAAAGCATTAAATGACTCACTTCAAAACAGGCCAAAATCTGTGAAAAGGTCCCTTAAAACAACTGATAATGAAAACACACGAAACGTTACATAACTGACATGTACAATATCACCGATGTAAACACTCTTGATCAGCTGACGATTTTAAAGTTCCCAGCAAGGCAGATAACCGGAAACCGGCTCACATACACTATATATTAACTGCCATCTTTGTGATGTTACTTGTTGTTTATTCGACTGACCAGTAAACAAAACAAACACTATACGGTAAGATTTGTGTTTGATTTAAACTTGTTTTCGTTGACTCCTTAACATAATACAAATTTTAGAGTAATTGATCGTTGTGATGAAACAATTTTGGTCTTATTTAATACTTTCGGATTCATATGTTTTACACTATGTCCTTAACGATTTAGAACGAACGCGGATTAACCATATTAAAATGTTGGATTGGTCATTGTTTGTTAAACGCTTAACTGGTTTTTATTTTAGCTATTGATGAAAATGCACAAGTATTTATTTTTATAAAAATGCCAAAGTAGTGTTTATTTAACCATGTTTTAAATGACTCTGATGTAGTGTAGTCCATGTGTCCATAAACACGATATGTTAACAAACAACGTGTACCTTAAACGCCGATGGGGATGTAAATTGAAAGGCGGAGAATGACGATGCATGTATATATGCCCTTTTCACGTTGTTTAGATCAACACATCTGGTTGTTATAGTTTCATATGGGCTTATTAAATGCAGACGCGTTATCAATCAAAGCGCTGAAGGCACTGCAGTTGTTCGCTCTTTGAATGAATTTAATGTAACAGTCACAGGACATATAGTTCGATGTTTTAACGTACCCCAATCGAACGGCCACGAAAACGTGCCAACACCAATGTAATTTACTTTTAATTGTTCACAGTGATGAGATTTTGCAAAAACATCAAGGAGAAAAATGACATTGATTTACAATCTCTCATAATTTTACACAGAATTCACACAAACTCCAATTATGATTACAAAAAATTGAGCTTATTTTAAACAAGAACTATATTTAAAAAACATATTCAAAGTATGTTGACGCTAAGGAAAAAAGTAGTAGCTAAGTTTCAGCGTTACGAAGACGACCCACATCATAAGCTAATTTGCTCTATACATGAGTGTATCTGTCGCTTTGTGTGAGTCTAACAAAAAATTAACCACACCATAATTTTAATAATAAATCTATTGGTATCAATGAGTGTGGCATTAACTTCTCAAGCAAACAGCATAAAAAAATAGTTGTTATTTTTCGCTTGAAATTAAATGCTTAATTTAATTTATTTCCATTTTATTTTTAGTCATGTTCATGTATTGAAAGTAATGTGAAACTCCTCTACTTGCACATGAGTGTACCTGTCGCTTTGTGTGAGTCAAACCAAGAATTAACCACAACATAATTATAATAATAAATCTATTGGTATTAATGAGCGTTGTATTAAATTCTGAAGCAAACAACAATGGGTCAATACTTTGTCATCGTGTGTATTAATTCCGATATAAAGTTTGCATCCTAAAATACTACATGTACTAAGTTGCACGTCTATATTTGGATATAGCACCTAGACCAGGTGCAACACGCACGCTTTTCATGCGTGGAACTTGATTGACGACAGCAACAATTTCGCGCTATTATTAAAACACGGGTTTTGCATGGCGTACATGTATAGTAAAAGGTGTACCCTGTATATGTGTCCGAAGGGACTTGAAGCAGCAAATGTAATCACGTGGCTTTAGAAAAACGGTGTTAATCAGTTTTATAAATGGACATGATGAAATACATATATGTAGTGGAATTAAATTGTTACCGCGTCAATTTGTTTAAGGTTATTGTTCTCACAACTTGCTCGCCATACGAATTCAATTGCCCACCCTTTGCTTTTAACTTTTCATAAGTAACTAGTGTTATCCCCCGCCAAAGGCGGAGGGATATAGAATCGGCGTTGTATATAATATATCAGCATGAAGCATCATGGGTGTATATATATCGATGAGGAGAAGTTGCGGGGGATATCAGTTTTCTATTACATAAATGATAAAACTGTAATTAAGTGTTAATCTGTCTACATTAAACGCTTACTTCATTGACCGACGTCAATCAAAATAATAGTCGCCAGTTAACCCCGCCCTCATAAGCATTCTCATGACCGATTGGACGGTGAACATCACAATTTGGCGACTAGAAAGTTACCTGAGAATTTCTCGTCACGCATCTGTTTCAGAACACGTGACTATGTAATGTGGCTTGAATATTCGATGCGCGTGTGTAGATCAGAAGTTTATTTACTGGTAGACGACAACTTTTTAAGAACGGACCTGCCCCTGTGACCTTTCAGGGGAAATGTTTTGGCTGCCCGGGTATTCGCCAAAGAAATAATAATGATCCAAATAGACCCGTGCACGGTGGCCCACGAGACCCTATTGTGTGCTGGCAGACAATTGAAAGACAATTCATGTATGGTTGCCTTTAACAGGACAAGGTTACTCCGCCAAGGGAGTGCTGACAATAAACAAAGACCTTCTTTCCGCTCTTCGCGCGCTGTGCCGCCTTTATGGCCTCTCTAGATGTCACCAGCCGTCGACCCGAGCCCCAGAACGGTTTCTCCAGCACGTTGACGTACTGATTTCCGCCGTCCTGGAACACTCTCATTATCTTCTTTAGGCCACCCCATCGAAGCCCTGGTCTGCATCTCTTCCCCAGGTCTGCCCCCTCCGTCCTCTATGCTGACACATCCGCTGTCCCGCTGCTACCGTCCCTCTTTCGGCGATGTAGTGAAACCACTATCCACCTACGGACAATTGCCATTCCGTTAAGTGATCCTTCCAAGTTCTGGGAATCAGCGAAGTCAGCGGAAGAGGACGTCCGACTGGAGGGATGACGGTACTCGCTGGATTAGCAGAGCCGCCCGCAGAAGTTCCCCTATCCGACCATCCTCAGAAAATGTAGTGAAACAACTATCCACCTACGGACAATTACCATTCCGCTTGGCGATATTTATCTCTGATCAGTTGATTATTTATTACCCCATGGGGCGTTTATGGCGACTACGCGTAGAAGTAGGTACAGAGTGCTCTTTTAAAATACGGAATACTGAAACATTTAAAGAGAAACCTTGATTTTTTTTTACGATCACACTTTAATACTACATTTTCAACTTGAATCGCTAGCTGAACGATTCAATCGCCATCAGTGATTTTGGTGATCGGAAATACTAACATAACTGCTATAAATATGAGGTCGATATAATTGGAAGTTTACATCTAATTATNACAGTAATGACTTGGTCATATTGTACTTGTAGCATATTTATAATCAATTAATGTTAATGTCCCAGAGATTTATTGTATACACTATACAGTATACAGCACACAATTGCGCAGCATTTTTAATGTTTAATGGGAATATCCAATGGACAAAATGACAACACTAATCTTTCATTTATAAAAAAAAATCTTTGTAAAGCCAAAATAAGGGTTAATTGTGTTTATAATGCATTTTGTAAAAAAAGTCTAGAATGGCCAATAGGATATAACTAGACCCTAAACATACAATACAAAGGTTATTTTCATGTAATTAAGTTGGTTTTGGTGATTAGCTGGCGAGTTATAATTCTGGTACAAGTAAGCAATATATTGCAATATATTGCAATACGGGTTTTTGAACTGACAATATATTGCAATACGGTTTTTGGCGTATTGTTGCAGCACTAGTTGTTAGATAATGAGCGATTTCCGCTTCATCATGACACTATACTATTTCTGTAGTTTTTGTTTCCTCATCTTGAAATCAATACTGTGTTATCAACGTTTATCGATCCATTATGTCTTCCCCGGACGATTTAGTGACCGAGTACCAAGTCAAAATGCGAAGATTGCCATCGATGCGAAAATCTGGTTTTAATAGTAATATAAGTATTATTTAAACATATATCAAACACAATAATATCGAAAATGATCAAAACAAAGCTTGTTGTTGTTTTCTGTTGAGTTTAAGCGAATATGAATAAATTATTTCCTATGGTCATGATTTTTCTTAATTAACAGCGTATTACTTACATGTATCAGTATGAAACAATGATGACATGTAATTTACATGCATATTAAAATAACACATGTTTAAATTAATATATTTTTTAAAATTTAAATAATGAAATAAAGGTTCTATTGATCACTTAGTAAAATGGTATTGGGGTTTTTCGTGTTCCTCCCATTGATCTGATAAGGAATCCACTGTTATCAAGGTTGCTTATAATTAATAGCCTCAGCTGCTGTGCTGCGCGCATGTATGTGTGTATTTCAGAGTTCATTAACAGTGTAGTCCCGCTGCGTCTTCGCGAATGCATCTATTGCCTGACCTGTTCCTGTGACCTTTAAGGAGAGCTGTGCTACGCGCTTTTAACGTAACACGCATTGAACTTTGTTCATTATGGAAAATGTTATGTAAATGATACTCTTCCGCACTGCGAACTCTTTCTCGGCGCGTATGCGGGTTGAGTGTGATTTGGTGAATCGTAGTTAACTGAACAATGATTTTCAAAACACAGCTATTACCTTAGTTTTTCTTGCGAACAACTAAAAACAATCTCATCTACGAAAACATTCATATCAAGTTAGCCAGTGACTTCAAGTGTGTATATGTATGACCATTCTAAGGCAGAGCAAACGTCAGATAACCATATATACTGGTTCTTATTTACCAACTGTATTTTAAGTTATTGTATTACGCGAGGTTGTATTTAAAGTCACACACATAAACTAACTAAAAATCGAGGGTAAAAAAGGAGCAGATGTTGAAATTAGAGTCATGTTTTAACAGTTTGCGACCTTCCACTATCTACAAACTTTATGCCCAGTGACTTCAATGTATCAAAACCTAATGAATGAATAAATCAAATTTGAAGGGTGTGGTGAGTTAAAGTTGAGAACCATTCCAATGTCCAGCAAGATTTTGAACTGCCGCTTCCGGTGTCCAGACTGTGCAGTGAAGCTGTTCTGCTTCTCGTGGGCAGGAGGTGGCGCCGTCTTCTATTCAAACTGGGGCAAAACCTTGCAGCCAAACATTGAAGCTATAGTATGGTATATATAATCTCTGTGTCCAAGTGAGCACTCAATATAATCTGAATTTAAGCTATTAAGCATCAGAAATACGAAGCTTGATGTTTAGTTTGTTAAGGTATTGTTTCTTTAAAAATTCCTAAAGTCATATTGAGAAAAAACCTGTAGAGAATAAGCCGAAATTTGAACATTGTATAAGTATTTTTTTTTCATTCCTGTAAAGCGAGCGACTTTTATTGATAAACATTATTTTCGACCGCTTTGTTACATATTAAATAAGATGGTTCAATAAGATAAAGTATCTGAATAGAGTCATTGCGATGCAGTTGTTTAATAACTCTTACATAGTTTAGAGTGAGAACATCGGATGGGATTTCAGTCCATGGTGTATGTCTAGCCGGGTGTGAAAACAGATTTAAAGACCCTGTCCCGGCTAATATAGAAGACGTTGTTGAAGAAATTGTCTCAGCAATTCAAAAAGGAATCTCAAGATACCCCGTTTGCGTTTTGGGGTCACAGGTGCGCGCATATTTGTTATAAATCTAATTATAAGTTAGTTACAAAATAATTGATATACATAAATGTTTACTAAATTTATATCAACATACTTAAAGCCCCTATAACGCTAAAAAATCAACGGAATGTTCGTAATATATTTCGTAAAATAAAGTTAAAATAGAAATAATCAGTGTTCCTTACTGCAATAGCCAAAATATCAACGTTAGATGTGCTCTGGTAACATAGATTAAACACGATACAAACTGCTCTTTTTTATTTTGTGTGGTACAATATATTCAACACATGTTCATGTACCAATTCAGTGTTCATGTGTCGTATGAATAGATATCGTTGCGGGAAATTAAAATAGAATTTATTGTGCCACACAAAAATAAAAAGAGCATTTTATATCTTGTTAAATCTATGTTACCAGACCACATATAGCGTTGAAATTTTGGCTATTGCTATAAGGAACACTGATTATTTTTTTATGTTAACTTTATTTTACGAAATATATTACGAAATTTTCGTTGATATTTTAGCGTTGTAGAGGCTTTAACAATAGTTTGAATACTCATAATTAACATCATAAGGAAATCAAACGTTGCAAATTGACTGCATACAACTGATTTCACGTGTTGTTATTTTTTCAATTGTAAACGTATTTGATTTCCTTCGGATCAATGATATTCACATTACTTATAGCGAGAACACTAAAGCCTTTGCTTTATGCTACACGAATATTTAATCGCGTTTAAACTATGAAGCATAATATATTTCAGCTTCGGATCTCACCTGGCTTTGGTCATTGCACGTGAGTTATGGTGTACACCTGAATGTCAAGCTTGTCCGTATTCAACATAGTAGTATATGACTTAAATAGACAGCTTTGACAGTTTCGGGAATGAAAAAAATATCTCTTAAAATAGTATATTCAAATGGAACTGTTGGATTTAATGACTAGTTTGGTCTGTAAATCTTTTAACAGTTTGTAAGAATGTTAATTTTATTAAAGTATTGTGCGTTAATAAACCTAAAATAATATTATGCCAACCAAGTGGGGGGTATGATACATAAAAAACATTTGTCGTATAATTAATACACATGTATTATGGATCAGGTAATGATCAGTTATAACATATTATTATATCTCATACCGTGAAGAAACATTCCCTTTAAAATATTTGACATAAAGAACATTACACAACCTTTTGCCAATTATACACAGTGCATTGATATTAAAAACATTTGCGACGCACAAATATTTTCTCTTTAGTCCAGAAATATTAATTTGTATTGAGAGTCATACGATAAGTTGGTGAGTATAGTTCATAGTCTTCACTATGGGACCGGACGTGTGGAAAACACGAGTACGCCATTGATACAGCATCGATTGAGCGGTTCTTTTTTTGGCAAGATTTCAGTTTCATTTAAAACTTCAATCGTTATCATGATTATTTATTATACATCATACAGCTCAGTGATTTAATTATTTCTTTTGCATTTTTGGTCACATGACTTGTAGATCGATTGACCGTATATTTATATTTATTTTTTACGGCCACACACTCAATACTTGTTTTTCAAGTTGGCCAAGTGTAAGTAAATGAAGTAAGTATCAGTACTGATGAAACAATTGCATTGGCTAAAATTGCCGTAAATATTGAGAGAGGCTAAACTTACCACCTTGATATATCTGAAATACTGCTAATACGATGAAAGCCTTAAAACGACCCTTCTGTTAGTTGCACGTATAAAACAAAATAATATATAATTTTTATTTTAGTCAGCGCAGAGAAAAATTACTATAGACGTACGTGATTATACTGATACGCAGTTTATTGAATTCATGAGAAAAATAGGTACTTTTCAGTGGAAATGTTGACATCAAAAAACAGAAATAGAACACTTTTGTGATGGAATATATAAAACAAATTGATTCATCTAACAATAAATCCGTTAACACTGGATTCAAAATAATTTGTATACATAATATAAATAAAGCTCATCTGCTCGCGAAGTGCTCAATGAGAGCTTGTGTGATCTGTATGTGTCTTGTTTTGTCGGCGTGTTTCGTGTGATGTGCGTCGTAAACGTTTACCTCGGTACCACTTTAAAAGGCCACAATGTCGGCTAAATTTTTATGAAAGTTGGTCGGAATATTATCACACTATTTGAGTTCCAATATGGGCACAGGAGGGAAAAATAGGTCAAATCTTAGGAAACACTCGTTATCACATGTATGAGTCTATCTTGAGGGAACTTTGTCAAAATATTTACATTTTGTATATTAAAAAAAATCGAAGTTCTAATCTGGGTCAAATCGGTTCAAAAACTTAACAAGCAGGTCAAAACTTAGAAAAACTAAATAAACACTAATTATCCGTCATTTTTATGCCCCGAAGGTGGGCATTTACTGATCGCACTGTCCGTCTGTCCGTCTGTCTGTCCGTCTGAAAATTTGTCACACTTTGCGTTTAGGTTTCGTAAAATGTGGAAAAACACTTTGCGTTTAGGTTTACAAAAATGTGGAAAAAGGGGCATATGTCATCCTATGATGACAGCTCTTGTTTATGTAATTCTGATGAGACTTATACTGAATGTTTGTGTTTACCATATCTAGCTTACGCTTAAAACTGGATCAAGTGAATTAAAAAAAAACTAGGTCAAATCTCTGTCGATCGAAAAACGCAGGTAAGCTTTTTCTGGCCACCATGGTCCTCTTGTTTCAGTGTTTGATTGTTTTTTATGCCTCCTTTTTAAAAAAAGGGGGTATATTGTTTTTGGCCTGTCTGTCTGTCTGGCTGTCTGTCTGTCCAAAACTTTAACCTATCATAAAGTTTGGTCATAATTTTTGCAATATTGATCATAGCAACTTGACATTTGGCATGCACGTGTATCTCATGGAGCTGCACATTTTGAGTGGTGAAAGGTCAAGGTCATCCTTCAAGGTCAAAGGTCAAAGGTAAAAAAAAAATAGGTCAAAGCGGCGCAGTTGGGGGCATTGTGTTTCTGACAAACACATCTCTTGTTTTTCCATATAATGTTTGTGTATTTTGTCATGTAGGTGGTACGCCTCCTGAGATTCTTGACAATAGGGACTACATATCGCTGTTTTTGCCACCTCTAAAGGCCGACTTTGACATGCTGTTTCAGCTAGGGTAAGGATAACATTTGTACAATAGATGATTGATATACCTCAAGGGTTACTACTTAATCATTATATTTGTGGCTGGGAACCAGACTTTCACCCATCTGGTCAAAACATGAATTTTTCTGCTTAGCTCATATTATGAAAGTACAACATCTGACAAATCAAAATCTGAAATTTGAACGCTGAATTCCGTATAGCGACGAAGGAATGACACATTTAATGTTTGAGGCCTTCGCACCGAATTGGGACATTTGTAAACAAAAAACTATTAGTGATGATTTTCTATACATTTTATGACCTATTTTGTGACTGTAATGCTCACCACAAATGCTTTTGTTAACTGTAAACACATACAGAAACATTAGAGAGCAAAATATAAATCAGACGAAGCATCAAATATCATGGTTGCCATGGTAACAAAACCCCAACGTTTTTAATATACTTTTCATGATTGTTAAAGGAAAGTCCACAACATAAAATGTAAAAGGTTAACAGATTTAGAAGATCTTCGCATTTTACTTATGTTTTTTAATTGTGCAAGCCAAATATGAAAATTGACAAAAGTTCTCAAAATGTTTACATTGGTCAATTGGTACAAACTGTTATCTACATCCGCTGCATATGTGGCATATTTTACAGAATGAGTTGATATTTTGTTTTATTAATTATTCGTAAAATCATATTTTCTCTTAAGACTTTACAGTTATGTTAATTTGTCTTCAGTAGTTTCAAATGGGAAATAATATAAAGAGATAATGGTGGCTATGGAAACAAAGAAATTGTTTTTATTTTATTTTACTTAAATCTATTTGAATTCCGATTAGTACAATGTATGTTAACACAAGTTATCGGAGGGTGCATGCGAGTTCATGACACTCACTGAACTTCAATTCACAAACAGAACCAATTTGACTCACTTATTTTATGGTATTGGTTTACAATCTTTATGAAACATTTTGTCCTAATGTGATCAATATTTTTCGGAAATATTCACATGTTTTTGAGATAGTTTTGTATCGAAACATCCTCATACCTTTCCTCAACATAATCGTGTTCTTTTTTTAAAAGGAAAAAAGTATAAATACTTAACAATTTTATGTTAAAAATGAAGGGTGTAATTCANACACTCGTTATCACATGTATGAGTCTATCTTGAGGGAACTTTGTCAAAATATTTACATTTTGTATATTAAAAAAAATCGAAGTTCTAATCTGGGTCAAATCGGTTCAAAAACTTAACAAGCAGGTCAAAACTTAGAAAAACTAAATAAACACTAATTATCCGTCATTTTTATGCCCCGAAGGTGGGCATTTACTGATCGCACTGTCCGTCTGTCCGTCTGTCTGTCCGTCTGAAAATTTGTCACACTTTGCGTTTAGGTTTCGTAAAATGTGGAAAAACACTTTGCGTTTAGGTTTACAAAAATGTGGAAAAAGGGGCATATGTCATCCTATGATGACAGCTCTTGTTTATGTAATTCTGATGAGACTTATACTGAATGTTTGTGTTTACCATATCTAGCTTACGCTTAAAACTGGATCAAGTGAATTAAAAAAAAACTAGGTCAAATCTCTGTCGATCGAAAAACGCAGGTAAGCTTTTTCTGGCCACCATGGTCCTCTTGTTTCAGTGTTTGATTGTTTTTTATGCCTCCTTTTTAAAAAAAGGGGGTATATTGTTTTTGGCCTGTCTGTCTGTCTGGCTGTCTGTCTGTCCAAAACTTTAACCTATCATAAAGTTTGGTCATAATTTTTGCAATATTGATCATAGCAACTTGACATTTGGCATGCACGTGTATCTCATGGAGCTGCACATTTTGAGTGGTGAAAGGTCAAGGTCATCCTTCAAGGTCAAAGGTCAAAGGTAAAAAAAAAATAGGTCAAAGCGGCGCAGTTGGGGGCATTGTGTTTCTGACAAACACATCTCTTGTTTTTCCATATAATGTTTGTGTATTTTGTCATGTAGGTGGTACGCCTCCTGAGATTCTTGACAATAGGGACTACATATCGCTGTTTTTGCCACCTCTAAAGGCCGACTTTGACATGCTGTTTCAGCTAGGGTAAGGATAACATTTGTACAATAGATGATTGATATACCTCAAGGGTTACTACTTAATCATTATATTTGTGGCTGGGAACCAGACTTTCACCCATCTGGTCAAAACATGAATTTTTCTGCTTAGCTCATATTATGAAAGTACAACATCTGACAAATCAAAATCTGAAATTTGAACGCTGAATTCCGTATAGTGACGAAGGAATGACACATTTTATGTTTGAGGCCTTCGCACCGATTTCGGACATTTGTAAACAAAAAACTTTTATTGATGATTTTCTATACATTTTATGACCTATTTGGTGACTGCAATGCTCACCACAAATGCTTTTGTTAACTGTAAACACATACAGAAACATTAGAGAGCAAAATATAAATCAGACAAAGCATCAAATATCATGGTTGCCATGGTAACAAAACCCCAACGTTTTTAATATACTTTTCATGATTGTTAAAGGAAAGTCCACAACATAAAATGTAAAAGGTTAACAGATTTAGAAGATCTTCGCATTTTACTTATGTTTTTTAATTGTGCAAGCCAAATATGAAAATTGACAAAAGTTCTCAAAATGTTTACATTGGTCAATTGGTACAAACTGTTATCTACATCCGCTGCATATGTGGCATATTTTACAGAATGAGTTGATATTTTGTTTTATTAATTATTCGTAAAATCATATTTTCTCTTAAGACTTTACAGTTATGTTAATTTGTCTTCAGTAGTTTCAAATGGGAAATAATATAAAGAGATAATGGTGGCTATGGAAACAAAGAAATTGTTTTTATTTTATTTTACTTAAATCTATTTGAATTCCGATTAGTACAATGTATGTTAACACAAGTTATCGGAGGGTGCATGCGAGTTCATGACACTCACTGAACTTCAATTCACAAACAGAACCAATTTGACTCACTTATTTTATGGTATTGGTTTACAATCTTTATGAAACATTTTGTCCTAATGTGATCAATATTTTTCGGAAATATTCACATGTTTTTGAGATAGTTTTGTATCGAAACATCCTCATACCTTTCCTCAACATAATCGTGTTCTTTTTTTAAAAGGAAAAAAGTATAAATACTTAACAATTTTATGTTAAAAATGAAGGGTGTAATTCATATCATATCTGCTTATTATGAGCATATCTTTTGGTGTGACCACTATGTAATATTGCCCAATCTGTAGCTCATGAACAAGTAAATTTGTAAACATACATTGAAACAATAAGCAAAAATAAAATCATAACATCAAAAACATAACACAAAACATTTGCGTTGAATATTTATTTAACATTATTTATAATACAATTATATGCAATTTTCATTTAAACATATAAGCAATTTCCTATAAATTAAGCTACACTATTGGGCAACGACACAAAACACGCAAAAACGAAGAAAAATGATGTTACTCCAGGTCAGTTAAAGAAAACCTTCTTTCCTGGCGGACACTTTTACCTGAAAGAAGATTCTATCTCTATGCGCCTACTGAACATATTTTTTGAAACGCTTACAAATTAAAAAAATAATCATGAGGATTGCTATGCATTATTTGTTGTATTTGTTGAAATAGGTAAAGGGGGACTAATGTGAGCCTCGTTCTGTGAAAATTGGGCTTTAAACATGGGCTTAAATTGTCGTCCCAGATTAGCCCGTGTTTTTTTTTGTTATTGGTATGATATTAGCATAGCAAAAATATATTTAAGTTAAAGTTGATGTCTTTTAAAAGTCCATTTAATATTTCCAGCATATCTAATACAATATACGAAATGTGGGGTGCCCACAATTGTTAATTTTATTTTATAGGTTGGACATATTATGTTTTAACCTTAATGACATTTGACTTATATGCATGTCATGCCGTTTAAATAAAATTCATTCAACCAATTATACCAATTGTTTTATGTTTTACAACAATCTTTATTGTGCCCTCTAGAATATAACTACGCAAAACACATTTAATTATTGAACTACTTATTTAATATGCTTTTTATTAAGGTACACCTACATCATGGAATAAGTGATGACAATCATTCGAACATACACTCAGATTATAATCCGATTAACATATATAGGTTGCCCTTTCGACCAAGATTAACCGCCAAAACCAGTTGTTCGTTCAACGTCAATTGCATTAATGATCTTTGTAAAATGAGTGGAATTGTAATTCCCCGTCACTTAAATTCGGACACTCTGTAAATACGAGTGCCCAGAAAAAATAGCAAGTCCACATTAAATGATTCGGAGCTTTGCGTTGGTTAATGGAGGAAAGCCCAACCCTTGAAATCCCAACCCTTCCACCAACCCGACCCAATGACCAAGAAACTGCCCCATGCACGTTCTAGGGCATATCATGTGTTTTCATATATGTCTTAGTCATCAAAATTTACGAACAAAGTTTGTTGGTGAAAGGACCGTGAACATTTACACCCCAGGTACGTCCCATATTTTTATTTAAACATATTCGAAGAAACCACCGTATTAAAGGGGAGGAGTAAATATAATCGTGTATGTTTCTATATTTTTCTGCCTCTTGACATTAGTCCTTGAGGACGGAGAACTCTTAAAACACGGCGAATCTTCCTTTGATACGATTCGAATACTATTCATATGCACATGAGCATCAACTATATTGAGAACACGTTTTCCAAAAACGATATGCATATTATGTATATTAAAATGCGCTGGAAAACATCGTGGTATGTATCGATTATGTTCGTATACATGTATCGTCAATGACCATGTTATTAAGCTTTATCAATTGCCAGCATTTCATGGTTATCTTGCGGCCGCGATGTTACCCTTTTGCAAAGAAAATGCTAAGTATCCGCACTAGCCTGTTGTTTCGAATGACATTATTATACATATGAATGATTCTTACAAGTAAAAGATATGTAGTAAATATGTTGTTATATCTTTCAAGTGACAAAATAATATATTTTTGTATGCAACTCTATCACAACTAAAAAGATAGGGTGCATTGTTTTGCTTCGTTGTCGCAAACTCTTTTGTTTTTCTTATCGAATTTTAACGAGAATCATTAGCTGCAATATCACAATGTTCCATGAATAACAGTGTTTGGTATGGAAAGCATTTGCCCCCCCCGCTACAATGCACTCAGTTATGCCAGTAAGGAATACAACAGCCGTCAAAATCTAGGGAATCATTTTTTTCGCGGAACATAACAATTCTTCCGTCGGATCATTTAACCATAAAACACGACATAACAATCGGAATAAAACATTGCCGTATGTTCATATTTTTTACGTTGGAATAATGTTCTTTCAACCCTGTTGAAAACTCGGCCTCTTAAAATCGCTCGGAACTTTCATTTTTGTTTATTATTTTTTTTATTCAATATAAGACATACAATGTATACATGTATACATGTATATGATCATAAAACAAAGTGATACCATGTAGCAGCAATAATGTTCAAACATGTTATACATGATATGTTAATAGGCTCGGAACTTTCATATATTCGATCGGTAAATTGACTGTATTACACTGTAGAAAAAGTGCATGTGTTGTATACAATTGCACGGAACTTGTACAATGTCAATCTCATGTTTGTTAACTTTTAAAGTCTATTTTAAACAGAAAATATCCAGTAAATTCCACCTCATAAAAAGCGCGGAACATCAATATATCCTTAAATAGCAAGACCAGACTAAACAAAACCACATCCAACGAAACAAAAGTTGTTCAAGCACTTAAGTGTGTATGGTATGGTGAAACGTAATGGTGAACGTGTTGAGTAGTTTAAAGAAATTGCTGAACCATTATTAAATAACATTATCACGGAGTTACACATTCTCAAATAATATTTAATATGTTATAATAATGTTAATGTAAGGTTGCTTACTGTTTCTTATTTGGATTTAATTGTAAATTAGTGAACGGTATCATGTCATTTACAAACTTTGGAAATTTCTTCACCAAATACATTTCCCAAGTAGAATTAGTCGATACTCATTGTGCGAATTTAATCTAATTACAATGTTACAACTAGGTGCGGTCGTAATCTCAAACTCAAAAATGCAAAATAAAAGTCGCCATTGTGTTGCGTCTGTTACAAAGTTTCTTCTTGCATCTGGTAACCCGATATTTTTAGACCACTGTCCTTTGCCCCGCCTTGTTTCTAGTCTTCATCAGCGACATCTATGTAGCGCATAACAAGTGATGCGACACATCGATTAACGTATACTTTTATGCTGAAAATAATGGGCGATTGATATCGTTAGTTCTTTTGTCGTATTTGATCTTCATTAAACACACGAGTATAGCACAAAAGACGTTTCATTGCAAAACGTGAGATTGGATCGTTTATCGAATAAAGGTAATAGTTTCATTTAGAATTTTATTGGGCATTGAATAACGCGATACTTTGCATGATCTTATATTTTAAATATCATCAAATTGTCTTTCTTATAGCATGCTTTTCAAAAAACATAACAGGCAAGTTTGTTTGGCTTTGAGTGATTTAAAAAAAGGTTGCAGACGGAATTATTAAAAACATGGTATATGTATTAACTAATGTACAAACAATGTCTTTCAACATAACAAATTTGAGCGCATAGGGTTTGCTTAAACTAGTTGTTACAAGAACATCTTGTACAACAGCATTTGTTTTCAAATTAGATTTTTGTAATCAGCTGTACTTAACATATTTATATTTTAAGGTGTATATTTTTATTTGTTGGTTTACTCTGTCGGTCTTAAAGGGATAATGGAAGGCAACAGCTCCCAGGAAAATAAATACTCTGGTCCCAGTGTCGACAAAAATAGCGCTTACAGCATTCGTCGGGATCGCCTTTGTGCTAGGCATTCCTGAAAACTCATTTGTCATCTTCCTGCACGTGAGACTTCAGAAAAAGACCTTTACCGATTGGATGGTATTCTACCTCGCTGTGTGTGACGTGCTTTCTCTTGTCGTCTGTGCGCCTTGTTTCATA
>VMBQ01007216.1:28876-47918 GCA_007657795.1 Dreissena rostriformis | reverse complement strand
TCTTCATGTTCAAGTTGAAATGATGATGCGTTATAACCAGTACCAAAATGCCTTTTTTATATAAATTCTGTTTGAATATCCTTGTAGGTTTAAGTATGTTTTTTCATTAAGGACAACTCACAGCTTACAACACATCCAAAATAAAGTTCAGGAATTTTTTACTAATAAACAAATGTTATCACAGTGTTTAAACATTAGTTGATTGTTTTCATCATCATTGCTAGTTTTGAAAGCTGTTGCAATTTGAATGCAAGAATGACAGATATCAGGGCATGTTTTAAGAGATCTATAATTATGTAATGTAAGAAGTTGTAATATTTACTATTGTATATAACATGTTATTTATTTTGCAGAAATGAAAATTATTTTGTGTATTGTGATTTTTAGCTCGACTATTGACCGAATAATCCAAGCTATACTACTCACCCAAATGTTTGCGTCCACGTAATGCTCTGATTAATGTTATTATTATTATTATACCGGATTTATATAGCGCCCTTTTCATACAAGAGTGCACGTTCAAAGGCACGTGCAACATCAACATATAACTGTTTCTATTAAAGCTATTCAACTGGAACTTCACACATGGTTTCGGGGTCATTGTGTGAAGTCACTGACAACTTCCATAACATTGACCTGCACTGTAGCAGAATTATACCATCTGTTTGTACTTAAACATTTTGTTAATTTTAACAGGCAATATCTTAATATCACTGTTTCAACGACACATATTCAATTTAGACTTCACATATTTGTTTTGGGTCATTGTGTGAGGTTACTGACCATGTTCCCATTCTGTGACCTGAAATTTAGCATAATTATGTAACTTTTTGTTCTTCCTCATAACCTTGCACATGTGTTCAGGTCAAAGTGTGTGGTCACTTACCAGGTTCCATAACTCTGACATGCAATTTAGCAGAATTATGCCTCTTNTTGCACCCATCCTTAAACAAAATATATGTTGCGGGGGATATCAATTCTACGAATTTGCTTGTTTATATAAATTCTGTATGAATATCCTTGTAGGTTTAAGTATGTTTATTTATTAAGGACAACTCACAGCTTACAACACATCCAAAATAAAGTTCAGGAATTTTTTACTAATAAACAAATGTTCTCACAGTGTTTTAACATTAGTTGATTGTTTTCATCATCATTGCTAGTTTTGAAAGCTGTTGTAATTTGAATGCAAGAATGACAAATATCAGGGCACGTTTTAAGAGATCTATAATTATGTAATGTAAGAAGTTGTAATATTAACTATTGTATATAACATGTTATTTATTTTGCAGAAATGAAAATTATTTTGTGTATTGTGATTTTTAGCTCGACTATTCACCGCATAGTCCAAGCTATACTACTCACCCAAATGTCGGCGTCCACGTAATGCTCTCTGATCAATGTTAACGTGCAACATCAACATATAACTTTTCTATTAAAGCTATTCAACTGGAATTTCACACATGGTTTCGGGGTCATTGTGTGAAGTCACTGACAACTTCCATAACATTGACCTGCACTGTAGCAGAATTATACCCTCTGTTTGTACTTAAACATTTTGTTAATTTGAACAGGCAATATCTTAATATCATTGTTTACACGACACATATTCAATTTAGACTTCACATATTTGTTTTGGGTCATTGTGTGAGGTAACTGACCATGTTCCCATTCTGTGACCTGACATTTAGCATAATTATGTAACTTTTTGTTCTTCCTCATAACCTTGCACATGTGTTCAGGTCAAAGTGTGGGGTCACTTACCAGGTTCCATAACTCTGACATGCAATTTAGCAGAATTATGCCTCTTTGTGCACTTTGAAAATTCTGGTTAACATTTGCATGCATCAACTTCATATCTACATTTACTATTGACCCGTCTCCATACCTCAGAGGTTAGGGTCACACTAAGTGGTCTCCATACCTCAGAGGTTAGGGTCACACCAAGTGGTCAAAGGTCAAATTTAGCTATAAAAGAGCCTGTCCAGTCTGTAACATTTTCATTCAGTTTTAAGACAACTTACCAAAAATGACTACCATGAGGACACTGAGTGTTGTATGCATCACGGGTCTTATTACCTCAAAGCCTTAGGTCGAGGTAATCTCTTACTAAGTTTGTACATTCTATCAGGGCAAGTCTACAATAATTGGTGTCCTTGAACTCAGGCGAGTGCGTAAGGGCCATCTTGCATGCAACTCCTATCTCTATCAGACATGCAGTCCAAGTATAGGGTTGCATTATGGGCCAGTTTGGTCTAGGTCACTATTGCTAAATATAGATGAAAAGTTTGCGCTCAATAACTTAAGTTATGATGGAGATATTGTGCTGGAATTTTGTGTGTATGTAGGTTACAGGCTGATCTAACGAGGAATTGCATTTTGGGCCCGAAGGGTCAAGGTTACTGTTATTCAAAATAGAAAGTGTTTCCGTTTGATTACTTAAGTTAAGAGGGAGGTATTGTGCTGTTATTTTGTTTGAAGATAGGTCTCATGCGCACCTGGCGTGGGATTGCAATGCTCACCTAGCGTGGGATTGCAATTTGGTCAAGGTCATTGTAACTTAAAGTCAAACCATTATTTCCGCTCAATAGCTTGAGTTTTTATTGAGACATTGTGCTTATATTTGGTTGTAGGTAGCTTGTATGGATACCTTGCTTTCAGACTTAATTAAATTCAGCTTCATTAATTTGTAAATAGTTGAAAATCTAGTTTCTTTGCATGGTCACATTTCTTGTTTTAATTTATAAATGTTCAGTTCTAAGTTTATATTTAGAACCTCTACACATATTCAACTTCAAATATGTCTTTGTGGTCGTTACCGGTGTACATTAGCTGACTGACCGAGAATGCACATTATACTATCAAAGTGGAGGACTAGTCGAGCACGAGGTGCGCTGTCTTTAGACAGCTCTTGATATGTTCGAGTTTTAAATTGAATATCATTTTCCTTTTTAATGCTCATGGAATGTAATTTTGTATGGAATAATATAATAATAATGAATAATTACACAAATTAAATGGCAGTGTGTTGTTGTATGTTACATTCCACTAAATTATTGCGTAATCCTCCTTGGTCCATAGTGCAGTGTCCATTTCGAAAAAGTTTCCTTTCTCTCCTGGTTTAAAAGCCATTTGGGATAGCACCCATGCTTTTTATGGCTATTTCCTGTATCATATGTGTGTCTACAACAGTTTGGTGTATTTCATTGGGGACTGCATGGAATATGTACGTTTGGGTTGCGTTTATTGAAAAACTGCTTTCGTCGCAATCTCACTGCCGAAACCCTGTTTTCCGAGGGTGATTGCCTTTGGGCGAATTTAACTTTCTTGGAAGCTGCAAGAAGGTAACTTTTTGATTGAAATTATTTGAAGTGGACAGATCCATCTCTAAACTGATACCAGACTTGCTAAATTTGATACATATGAAAGGCAAGAAAAATGCTGCGAAAGTTTGCAGTTTTATAATGGGACCATATGGGAATTTAAATAAGTGTAATATTACCTTCTAAACATGCTGCGTTATAAGCCAATACCAGATATGATAAATTAGCCATTACGTTTCTATCTCAAAAACTACTTAAGTGTTTTATAGTTAGAAGAGGTTCGAGAATATTCTATGACAAATTTCATAGGATCGACGATTCGTCTGCAACTTTTGTATGTGGATCTGTTCGTATTTGGTATATTGAACCGTAGCACGATAGTGAGTTTGTTCTAGGTTGCGAGGGCACGCATTGACATATAGTTTTCACATTAACAAAGAACCGAATTGTGGAACCGAGTTAACTCAATGGAAGTAGATTCTTATGGGACTGTGTAAAAGTGGCTGTAATTCGTCCGAAATATCGTTTATTCTACTTATGTCTACACTTAGAGACCCCATATTTTGAAACACCCAAGAGGCCACATTTCAAACGCTGGCTGTTACCAATATCTCACTTCGGATGGTTTATTGGTTTCCGAATTCAGGAGTGTCCTAATAATGTTAAATCGTAAATGCCAATATGGAGTTTATAGGCCAGCTATTATTGGAAGATGTTCAGTATTCATACATTCTATGATTGAACACATGCTAATTTTCCGAACGATATAAAGATTGCACTTTTGTTGGTTTGCATTATTAATACAATACATCAGTAAATTGTTGCTTGAAAAGTATGGCTTTTAATCTGTTAAGATTCAATTGCTTAACAAAGAAACAGAAGTACAGACGATTTTTAACAACGGGGATCGCCAACTTTGTGGTTTCATAAATCGCCAACCGGATCGCCGGTTTGCTTTGTGTAATTAGGTTTTTCGAATTTATCGATAAGGCCACTTCACATTGATAAGATGTTCGTTGGATTTGCCGCACATATACTAGTAATTCGTAAATGAAAAAAACAATTATTGCGCCCGCGTGTACCTCTTTCTCCGCATCGAATTAAATGTAGCAGATTTGTCTATTCAGCTGATTTAAGGCTATATTTGTTACAATTACTGTTTATTTTCCGTTAAACAGAATAACAATGGCAACATCTTAAATCGTGTGCCAGAAATGGTTAACAAATAGGTACACAATAACTTGTCTTGACACTATCTAGACCGAATTCGAATCAGGGTCACTTGCAGAAAAACGTTATTAAAACTTGTCCATGTAAACCGAATTAAACATTTCGATCAACTGTATTGAACCGACGGGGAAAAAATCAAAACTGGATTAATGCAACCCATCGGATTCCCACGCGCGCAACGCTATTGGAAAATCGAAACTTTATATAAAAACATTGCCATGTATTTCTTTTAATTGAATAAAATAATTAGATTTAATTAAATAGATGCGTTGAACCGAGAGAAAACGATCAAAACTGAAACATGTGGGATTCCTCGCGCAATAAACACTATCGGAAAATCTGAATCTGGGACAGATGGATGTTGGGGGACCCGCGGAATCGATACCAGCATCGTCTCGCGAGAAATATACAAATTATCGTCAACACAGTTATTGATCGAGTTAAAAACTATGCGGACAGTTTCAGTTCTTCTATGTACGTGTAATATTAGCATCAGTGAAACAATTGTGGGGGTTTTATTCATGGTTATAAACAAACGAAAGACTGGATATAAGTGTTTTGTTGCTACCAGTGCCATAACCTGCTCCGCTTTAAATAACCAACCTATACAGTAGCTGTTGTTTGGTCCGATTGTTTATGTATTTTACTGGTTATGTTCGGGGAGAATAGGTGAGTAATACACATATTGAAAGTTTTTCCAATTCCACTGTACAGATCATTTCGCACATATTCCAAATCGGTTAAGTACAGTCCGATTTTCGGATTCGACGTGTATTGCGTGTTAAATTTGTCGTTTATATATAATTGACTCGCGCTCTGGGAAAACGGGGTTTAATGAATATGCGTAGTGTCGTCTTAGATTAACCTGTGCAGTCCACACAGGTTCCGCCTAAACTTGATTTTTGCTAAGAACAGACTTCTTATACACGAAAAATACAATACCAGCGGAAAGTTTCGTCTCTGATTAGCCTGTGTCGACTACATTATGCACATGCATTAGGGCCCGTTTTCCCGGAGCGAGGCTCAAACATATTGGAGTCCGGATTCGCATAAGAAGTAGGATCACGTTACAGCCAGTCAGTGTTGCGCGTTGAGTAGTATAGTCGTGTACATATAATATTTTATTTATTTTTACGTCGAAATCTCAATAAAACTTGCATCGAATATCGGATTCGTTCCTTTCAACATGTATGTGACTAATACATATTTGCTTTGAAGAAGTAAGAATGTTTAATAATTAAGTTACAAGGCAATATTTGCGACTTAATCGAAGTTGCTTTTCGGTACAAACGGGATTTTGTAGGAGACTGCAGAAGGGACCAATCATATTCAACATAAAAATCTTCGCCTTTAACGAAATAAACGTTTGAATTTCAACTGAACGCCTTTGAATAAATTTCACCATGTATAGATCATAGAAACATACACCCTGATTAAAACCTTGACCCGAAACTAGGTCATGCCGACAGGTGGTGGTGCGCACTAGGTCGCTACCGGGGGTAATTCTTTTTTGCCAGAAAGGGGGCGAATAAATGTACCAATCTATTCACTGGAAATAACGCGCTCGGCACGCATGTAAACTCCTTACCCCCATCAAATTCTTGGCCTAAAGTTGGGTCATCCCGACGGGTGGTTAACCTGCACTAGGTCCCTACCGGGGGGGGGGTACATCTTGTTTGTTAGAAAGGGGGCCATGAAAGGCGCTCACCGGTTCACTGGGAATGCATGTATAACCCCTGAATTAAACCTAAATTAAAACCTTAGTCCTAATCTAGGTCATCCCGACGGGTGGTTATCGTGCATATGGTCGCGACCGGGCCATAACTCTTATTTGTTAGAAAGGGGCCATTAAATGTGCCGACCCATTCGTTGGACATGAGGCACTTGGCATGTATGTACATCTCCCTGACCTTCATCCTTCTTAAAACCTTTGTCCGAAACTAGTTCATCCCGACGGTTGGCTAGCAGATAACTCATGTCACCCTTGTTAAAACCTTGGTCCGAAACTAGGTCATCCCGACGGTTGGCTAGCAGATAACTCACGTCAACCTCATAAAAACCTTGGTCCGAAACTAGGTCATCCCGACGGTTGGCTAGCAGATAACTCGTGTCACCCTTGTTAAAACCTTGGCCCGAAACTAGGTCACCCTTGTGAAAACCTTGGTCCGTAACTAGTTCATCCCGACGGTTGGCTAGCAGATAACTCATTTCACACTTGTTGAAACTTTGGTCCGAAACTAGGTCATCCCGACGGTTGGCTAGCAGATAACTCTTGTCACCCTTGTTAAAACCTTGGTCCGAAACTAGGTCATCCCGACGGCTGGCTAGCAGATTACCCATGTCACCCTTGTTAAAACCTTGGTCCGAAACTAGGTCATCCCGACGGTAGGCTAGCAGATAACTCATGTCACCCTTGTTAAAACTTTGGTCCAAAACTAGGTCATCCCGACGGTTGGCTAGCAGATAACTCATGTCACCCTTGTTGAAATCTTGGTCCAAAACTAGGTCATCCCGACGGTTGGCTAGCAGATAACTCATGTCATCCTTGTTAAAATCTTGGTCCGAAACAAGGTCATCCCGACGGTAGGCTAGCAGATAACTCATGTCATCCTTGTTAAAACCTTGGTCCGAAACTAGGTAATCCTGAGGTTGGCTAGCAGATAACTCATGTCATCCTTGTTAAAACCTTGGTCCGAAACTAGGTCATCCCGACGGTAGGCTAGCAGATAACTCATGTCACCCTTGTTAAAACCTTGGTCCGAAACTAGGTCATCCCGACGGTTGGCTAGCGGATAACTCATGTCATCCTTGTTAAAACCTTGGTCCGAAACTAGGTCAACACGACGGTTAGCTAGCAGATAACTCATGTTTGTAAGAAAGATGTCGATGGTGCTAAATAGGCTTAATGCGCTAAATAGGCTTTATATTTCATCCTATTGTTTAAACTTGCTAAATAAGCTTATATGCTTAAATAAGCTGCTGAATAGGCTAAATGTGCTAATAAGCCTGTACATTTCATCCATCTTAATTAGTTTGCTTTACATGCTAAATATGCTTAATAGGCTGTATATTTCCTCATATTTTATGAACTTGCTAAATATTCAAAATATTCTAAATAGGATGCTAAGTATGCTAACAGGCAATATGTTCACCCTATTCAATAAACTTGCTAAATAGGGTTACTTGATGTACGTACTTCACGTGTTATATTACTACATACTTGTAATATGTTGATGAAACATATGAAAATATCCAATAATATTCGCGTTTTGAAGCAAATATGAAATAAATAAAATAAAGCACTTCAACAGTACAAAAATAATAATTACCCGATACCTGGTCTCCTCGTTTATTGGTTTTTGTGTTCGAAACGGATAGACAAATAATAATGACATTAATATACTTTCTTATTCCATTACACATACTCAGTAACGATGTACAGTAACGAACGTGTGTATTTCATTGATTATTATGTATGACGCGCGTTTCATTTATCGCGATTAGCTTTATCAACGCAATAAACATAGGAACTTCAAAATGATTGTGTATGATACTGATTAGAAACATTGATAACATATTATTTAAATGGCCTCATTTTACTTTTAGCGAGCGGCAAATTAGTGTGTTACAATAATATCATTTAGATTTAGATTATAAGAATATAGAAAACAGTCAGTAATCGGAGAATGTGCTACGTTGAAAATTAAAAAGCGAGTGACAGATAAATTCTTGGATTAAGCTGTACGTATTTGCCTAGATGCTAAACATAAATGCTCATAAATATTTTTAATAGTACGGAGTTTTGTTAGGACAAACGCTTTTGCTATTTCGACCTCTTTATAACTAGCAAGAGAATACGATACATGTAAGAAGTAGCAAAGGCACGATGCGAGATCGCGAAATTAATTTTGAGATATTGCATCGTATTTTGGTATTTTTGACCCTTGTGTATACACGAACGGTCAATGCAAAGACACGAGATAACGATGACATATCGCGATCTCTCGCACCGTAACGATGACATCGCGATCTCTCGCACCGTAACGATGACATATCGCGATCTCTCGCACCGCACACGAGATAACGATGACACATCGCGATCTCTCGCACCGTACACGAGATAACGATGACATATCGCGATCTCTCGCACCGTACACGAAATAACGATGACATATCGCGATCTCTCGCACCGTAACTTCGAATTGTGATTCCGCTCCTTCGCATGGTGTTAATAGGTCGACAGTGCAAAATAACGAGTGACCCTAATGGAATACGGAATTAAAGTCTTATTGTAATATATCTAGATTGGACGATACCTTTTGTAAGTACATGTAATAAAATAAGATTCTTTTATGTAAACATTAAACATATTTACATCGAGAAGCATGTGATTGATACAACGCGGATGGGTTGCCGCAAAACAATGAAACCTGACGATTAAATGTGAAGTATGGTTCCATACCCAGTATGGTTCCATACCCAGTATGGTTCCATACCCAGTATGGTTCCATACCCAGTCAATGACCTCATATGAGTCGCGCCCTGTGAAAACGGCTCTTAATGCATTTGCTTAAAGTGTCTTCCTAGTTTAGGCTAATCAGAGATGACACTTTCTCGTTTATTATATAAAAGGAAAGTATTTTTTCTTAGCGAATAATTGGTTTAGGCGGAAAGTGTCGTCCCTGATCAGCCTGTGCAGACTGCACATGCTAATCGTGGACGACACTTTTCGCACATACATTCAGTCCCGTTTTCCAAGAGCGAGGCTCATATGTAACATAATTCACAGTGGTGTTTTTGTGATAGACAACTACAATATACGCAGGAAAACATTATATTCCTGCATGAGCGCTAGACTTTTTTATGAAACAGACATGACTGTTTAATATTTCAAAACACGTGCTGACTAAATATAGTAAATAAAACACCCATTTGTATAATGGAAATTCAAAGTGCTGCATTATTTAAGCATACAAGTGAACTCCACGCCGCAACCTCCTCGAGCTCTGTCGCGTGACCAGTGACGTGATCTCACGTGACCGGAAGCACATGACATGGAGAGCCTCCAGGACCGTCTGCTGGAGCACGTGGTGCCGGACCAGGTGGGGAACGTGGGCAAAGTGGCGTACCGCTTCACTGAGTTAGTATGGCTACCGGTTCAATATGAGCCGCGTTCTGGGAAAATTGGGCTTAATGCACGTGCGTAAAGTATCGTCCCAGATTAGCCTGTGCATTTAGCACAGGCTAATCAGAGATGACTCTTTCCGTCTAGACTGGATTTTCATTAAGAAGAACCCTCATTTAAACGTAAAATTACATAACATGGGTAAGTGTCGTCTCTTATACGCCTGAGCGGACTTACGCACATGCATTACCGTAAGTCTTGTTTTCCCAGAATGGCGCTCATATAGCCTTATAAACAATCAAGTTTGAAAGTCCTCCTCTCCAGGCGAGCGTTTTAGTCGAGATGCAGATGCCACTGATTCCATACGTATGCGATGAAAGTATAGCTGCATTTTAAAAACAATTTTCAATCTAATGCATCTGGATACAGTTTATGTTATGCTCTTTTCAAAAACATTCTTCGAGCAGAATTTTCATGCTTACACATTAATCCTTACACATAATCTCTTTAGTTCAAGATTTCAGACCTACCCCTACACGTATATTAGAAACAGTCAATCAGGATATTTATGCTTATAGTAAATTATACACATGATTACTTCAGAGAACCATACCCGACCACTTCGCACCCTGCCATTTCTAACATATACGCATTTCAAACGGTCAACTGGTCTATGTCATATGTGCTCGCTTTGCTAGTTTAGTTTTGTAAATCATCCACGTAATGAAATCATTTAAACATTCCCCGACTAGACGACGCCCCGCTGTTTTCTTAATTTAAAGAACTGTCAAAACGGGATACATATGATGTTTTTTTTCTCTCGTTCAATTATATAAAACAGCCATGGAATTATTGAAATAAAGACATCCGACATACGCAGGGGAGAAAAACTTATTATGTCTTTTTCAGCAGAATACATTTAAGCCTCGTTCTGTGAAAACGGGGCTTAATGCATGTGCGTAAAGTGTCGTCCATGACACAATATTTTCCGCTTTTTATTCTATTTTCGTTCATAGGAAGTCTCTTCTAAACGAAAATTCACAGGCAAATCTGTGACGACACTTTGCACATATGAGTCATAGGAAGTTTCCCCTCATTTAAATATTATTTTATTTGATGAAACCATGTGCATTTAATTATATAAGATAATGGTGGAGGTTGTGGTGCTGATTGAATTGTGTTATGAAAATAAAATAAAAAGAAAAATAAAAAGTTAAAAAAGAAAAGAACAAAGAATTGTGTTATGCTTCCGGTTTCAGGATGCGGATAGTGCACGTGCACTGGCCCCGAGTGAGTACTGTGGAGGGGCTGTTCATGGCCAACAACGGGGCGCTGCGTCTCGAGGGGAAGTACGAGCTGCACAGGCCCGGAGTGTACGGTTCACCACTTATATATATNTATATTTACCTACGAAAAGTATTGTGGAATATGATTTAGGGCATTATATTTATATTTAATGTTTCAAAACGAAGATTCGCCATTTTTATCTCGATAGATGTATCGCCGGAAATTGATTAAAATATTACCTCCAAGTTCACGTTGATGTTGATGAATCTGGTGATGATTCTAATTTCTGATAACTATGATGGTTTTGGAGCTGTTGCTGTGGATGTTGACACAAATGATGAATGATGGTGCACGGAATAATGTTGTTGTTGCTTTATTTGTTCTTCTGGATCTTGAGAGTATGGCGATGATGAGGACGATCATGTGTTTTACAGACTCGGGTACCACAAGTGTGGCGACTTCCTGTTTGACCTCAGTGCCATATGTCTCAGCATCAAGGAAAACCAGCTGTCAGGTACAGGTGCGTACTTATCTGCATACATTGCGCTTAACAATAGCATTCTTAAAAAAAAGAGTTCTGTACAAAACGGCGAAGTTACAGTATCTTCGATTAGGATATGTCGAGCCAAACCGAGCACACGAACTTCGGAGCATAATTATCGTCCATAAGTTTATAATATTACACACCTCGATACTTATCGGCAAAACCCCGCATTAAAATATCTCCTGATACTGTTCCTGCAATAGTTCATGGCTCTATATAAATCCACAGGGAATCGCGGGGAGACCGCAGAGTCCCATTCACTTCCTTCCGGGCGCCATCGCCACCACCAGCATCACCACCGCCCGCACGTGCTTCCCGCGCACCACGTCACGTGCACGGTGGGTCACATCCGGGTTCGCTTCCACGGCGGCGCCGCGAGGTTATGCCAATTCCTGACCTCCATGTACATCAAGGTTTACAGGCGACATTTGGAGGCGCAGGTATATTTTTGGACAAAGGATTGAATTGACCAAGTCATAATTCAATATCAATTATTATTCTATAATATAAAAAAAAACACTATTTCGTTGGTATATATTGTGTCCTGGTTCCGCATTTAATATTTAATCTGCTCAAACATCTCACTCTTTATATGTTCATGCAAAGTCATTCTCGTCTAATTAAATCATCGCCTGATCATAAAAGTGGCGTAAATAACCGTGCGCTGTTCGCCATTAATATCACTTCAGGCGACTCAAATCTGCTTGGCGTATTTCTTTTATAATTTAACAGATCTATATCTAAAATCCATTATGCCTGAAATACCGAAATCTTAATACAATAAATTATTGCTACCGTTGCAATGCTACGAACAGACAGATTCGCACCCGTTTGATTCAGAAATAAACGTTCCCACCAGAATAATTTTCATTCAACGACTGTTGCTTAACGCGTCGATTGATTATTTAAAAAAAAATCATAAAAATCAGTTTGTTCACCGTATACTTTGGCACTTAATACTTTTACCTGTGACAAAATAAGGCTTATAAATAGATTGTTGGCCATATAGAACATATGTTCAAAATAAATAACGGTCTGAAATAATATATAGAATCAGATTGTTCTCCATATAGCTGTACTTAATATGTTCAAAATAAAAAATGGACCGAAACTCTGTTTATTTGGCATCTATAAAGGGTAACGCAAGCATTTCAGTATTATTTTCAAGGGGAAACGTCTCTTAACACGTTAACGCGTTATAATGTTGTTGTTTTTGCGAGCCATTAGGATTCATTGAACTCTGATGAGAGACCAGAGCCCACCACCACCCTCTTGTTTTACCTCACCGTTCTGCTGGTGCCTGTTTCAGATAGCAAAGGTCATACAGGAGACGGTGCAAGACGACGGACAAATCCTCATGTCAGCTCTCTCAGGTAACACCGGCTGGCATTTTTATATCAATCTGTGCTTACATACTGAGCCGCGCTGTGGGAAAACGGGGCTTAATTCATGTGCGTAAAGTGTCGTCCCAGATTAGACTGTGCCGTCCGCGAAAATCCAGTCTAGGTGGAAAGTGTCGCGCCTGTGCGGACTGCATAGGCTAATCTGGGACGACACTTTACGTTAATGATTTAAGTCCCGTTTCCCCAGAGCGAGGATCAGGCTACATTCCGGTCGCATGTATCACTTATATACGTTTGTCATGGTGTCTCGAACTATTTTGTGTTTCTAACTTCGAGTAATTATAGTAGCAAACCTGCATGCAGTTCTAGCTTTGGAAAGCATTTATAGTCGGGTCAAGGTCAATGTAACTGTTACCCAAAATAGGAAAAATGGTAGTTGCTCAGTATTTTTCTTCGGATGGCCGTAACACTGAAATTTTGTGCGTAGGTAGCTTACGCGCAGACTTAGTTTGGGAGTTCATGTTTATTTGGGGCCAGTCGGGATAAGTACATGTAACAGTTATTAACATTAAAAAAAAACACACAGATTCTGCCAAATAACTTCAGTTTAGCTCGAGATATTGTCCTGAAATCGTGCGTGTTTGTGTGCGTGCGCGCTTGAATGTGTGTTTGCGCGCTTGTGTGTGTGTAGCTTAGGATTTCATAATTGCCAAGTTGGTCACGATTATTGTCAATGATTCTAGAAAAACAAAAATAAAACGTTGTCTTCCAAATAACTGGATTGTTAATGTTGTAATTGTTTATATATAGTGTGCGTTGGTAGCTTACACGCAGACCTAGATTGTGACTTCATTTGGGGCCAGTTATAATAAGGTTATTCAAAATATAAAACTGCTCAATTACTTATGTTTGGGTGGAGGTATTGTGCAATTTTGTATTAAGGTAGCTTACATTCAGATCTAGCTTGCGATTGCATAATTATTATTCCCGGTTGAAAGGCGCATGGATATAGAACTGGTAGGTGTCATTCCGTCCCTCCGTCCGGGCGTGCGTTCGTCCATCACACTTTTCTGTGCGCAACAACTCTTAAAATTTTCACGCGAATTTCGTCACACTTTTACATTAAACTAATGTGCTACTGCGCATATTGTCAAGGTTTCGCGATTTATTTATTTTTAAGAAATTATTGCCCTTTGTTTTAAATAACATTTAAATGTGTATACTATTGGCTCATATCCACTAGAGAAATTGTATGGTCATTTATGTTAACTTAACACCTTTTCCAAACTGTTGATTTTTGTGTGTTTTGTATGTTTTTTTTTATTCACAAAATACGGAAATATGAATGTTGACATATTATTTGTAAATGTATGTGTTTAGACGATGTACTATGTACAAGTCTTGAATAAAATGTCTCTCTGTCTGTCCGTCTGTCTGTCTGTCTCTCTGTCTATCGGACGGTCTGTCTGTCTGTCTATCGGACGGTCTGTCTGTCTGTCTGATATAGAAGCTTCGGCGCAACTCCTACTGTATGCGTGCGATTTGCGTCAAACTTTGACAGCTAATTATCTGCAATTGCTAAAGTGCACATTGTCAATGTTTTGCGAGTGCGTTATTGTTACCGGCGTTCTTACCCCTTGCTGAAAATTTCATATTAAAGTTTCCGTGCGCAACTCCAATACTGTGCGTGCAAATTTCGTCAAATTGTGCCCGATAAGTATTTGCGTGTGCTACAGTGTATATGGTCAAGGTTTTAAGATTGCATCATATTAAATGAGTTATTTCCCTTTGTTTAAAATTACATATAAAAGCTTCTGTGCGCAACTCCAAAGCATGTTCTCTGACGTTTCTTAACCTATTTCGGTTCAACTAACTGTGCATAAAAATATTTCCCTCTTTATAGAATATTATGCGTGTAAATGCGAACTCGTGACGATGACATGCTAATGTATAGTCTTAAATTCTTCTGTCATTTGCATGTACATACATTCATCAGCTCTATCCTGGTGAATTCTGCTTTATAGGCTTCTTAGAAAAAAATATATGATGTAAGAACTTGCGGACACTTGTCAGTTCGAGTTATTTCTATATAGTTTTAACATATCAATTTACGAATTACTGCTTGATATTTAAACCGAATATGTTACAAATCGTTAAACCCGCCTTTAAATAGTTAATTTTAGGATGGTTTGTGAAAATCTATATGTTTTTCAGTTATGGCTTCCATAAACCCTACGTCGGATAGACACGTGACCGGAAGTACAGAGCGCCCCACACCGGAACATGCATCTAGCGGTAGAGCACGTCGAGATCTTGAAAGTCTGGCCCCCATTTCTCATAACAATCTAAACGGCCGTTAACTTTTACATTTAGTTATGTTTGTAAATTGTTAAAATTACACTTTTTGTTTATTGTAAACAATGAGGTGTGCGAAGATAATATATTAATGTCTGCTAAGCACGGTGATTGTTAAATGAATTTAGTTTATGTCTAAAGGGTACAGGTTGTTAGCTGCATCGGCCGTTGACGTTTTGAGCATCATGGTATTTTTGTATTGTATGATGTGATTCGAAGAGTGGTTAAGTCATTATATTTCACTGCAGAACCATTTCAAAATTATTATTTTTTTCAATCGACTCATTTACTGAATGTTATAAGAGAATTTCCTAAATGTTTAGTAGTTGAAATATTACAGATTTGAACGGGAGAATGTTACTCGCGATAAGGCCTTAGTGTTGAATGCATTGCTTAGGGCGTTTTAAAACGTTAGTATAACCGTCTCATTCCAAAGTTAAGATCTTCGTCTGTTTTAAACAGAGCCCGGGACGGGAAAGATACAGCGGTTCCTGGACAGTTTTTCACGCGGCCAGCCGCAGACTTGAGCCTCGCTGCTCCTTTTTGGTCGCTCCTTGTTGAAGTCCTGTGCGCATGCTCTCGTGCAATATTATTTGCTTCCGGTTGACATCGGCAGTGATGTCTTTTTCTTGGCAGTTGTTCATTTATGTTAAATGTCATGCTATTGCTTGCTGAATGCATACACAATTATTATAATAAATATTTGAATAAATCATCAAAACATGAACGCGTTTAATCATATTTATAACATATATATAATATGTCGATGTAAAACTTAAAAAATTCCACCATATTGAAGAAGACAATTTGTAATATCTATGTATTTTTGACGCTGAGTTTTATTACTGGTTCATGCGTTACAAATTAATGTACAACGTCGTATACGAGAAAAACCACCTTCATGACCAAGTTGCGTTATATTTGTTGCGTTTTATTTCTTTTCTTTTTCAACCGTTACTGATTATCACAAATGCTCACGATTATGGTTTCTGTTACATAGAGCAAAGTCATACGCATGTAAAATGGAAACTGTTTTAATGTGCAAGATGGTTACTGTAGATGATCACGTGACAAATAACGTCACAGATTCTCAGGGTTATTTTCCGTTGTTACTCATTCCATGTTCAGTTACAATTTATTACTTTTTACAGATAAATACTGATACTCGAATTAAGATTATTCGTCTTATAGAAGTGTTATCACCAGTATTTATGCTCCATATTTTATTCACTAATTATAAACACGTATTTCTTCTGAGGATGGGATACGTTTCTTCGCCCAATTCTTCCGTACAGCGGTATCAAAATATATTGAGAATGAGATCGTAAATTACATGCGGGAAATATCAAACAATTTTCGAAACAAGTATATCAGGTCGTTTTAGATTGTTGCAAATTAGATTGCCTCAGTTAAAACTTATTTTTCAGCTGTATTGCATCGAAAGCTTTCGCTAGACTTATGAAGACACACTCTAAACCTTTTCGTGGCAAAAAAATAAACAGTTCAAAAAATTCAAAATGACCAGATGCTTTTATACATACTCAAATAGCAGGCAGCGTGGCAAAAAAGCGGTTAAAAGTTACTAAAAAAATGATGCCAAATGAATAAAAAAAAATCGTACAGTAACAGTTTTAACCAGGTTCAGTTATGTAAATGGTCTTGGTCTCTTTGATATAATACGGCCTATTTTGAATAATTGCTAATTTAATGGTATACTACCTAATAACACTTACGCAAGCGATGAAACAAGACGGGCAGTTATAAGGCGGTGTTGGTTTTTCAAACGCAAGCGAGGAGACAAGTCGGGCTGTTATAGGGCGGTGTTGGTTTCCCCACGTGGCTAATTTTCATTTTTATACATCGCGTTACGCATTCCTGTGTATTAAAATATCTTATGTTTGAGATTTGTTTAGTGACTTTATGAATGAATGTTGAGGTTCTACGTCATGCGAATTGATGGTAATCAAAGTATATGATATACGCTATCAGGTCCGTATTACGTTATCATAAGGGGGAAACACAGTGTGCGTACGCCCTATGTTAGATTGTGTACTCGCCCTTTCAATCTAATCTTATGGAAGCGTACATGTATGACATGGGATGGTCAAGTCCGCGTTCGTGGAAGACAAAATACACAATATTATCTATTTTTAAATGGTTGAACTTCGCATGCGAAGCGTAAGTTCCTTCTAACAGAGGTTTTGTAATTTATAATCGTTAATTATTTTAGTTTGATAATTGAATAATTTTAAAACCAAAATTTTGAAGTGGTTCTTGTGATTAAGGCCGTACGATGCGGACGTTTACATTATTTTCATGTTGTACAGCGATTTTCTTGTTGTTTGTTATTTCGTGTTAGTTGTCTCGTAAGAAAAAATGAAATAAACAAATCAAGATTAGATATTTTGTTAAAGGCCAAGAATAAGAAATGTTCTTTTCACCGGTGAAAAGAACAATTTTGTTCTTTTCACTGCTGTTATTTCATTGCAAAAATTTCATATTTTATCATTAGGTATAAAATAAAATCTTTTCTCTTATGAAGGGTTTACTATAAGAGTACGCGATTGCTCCGTAAACGTATCTAATAACGCAATTATTTTGGCAGGGATGCAAAAATCCTTTCCCTTTGCATACATGTGACGCAGTGGAAACTTTAATCAAAACATGATTTTTTTACATAACAAGTCTTTCTGTCTAAGGAATAGAAATGGACACATGTCAGTGATGTCTGTCAGTTGAGTGAGTCATTTATAGTTGAGTAATTCATTGCGTTTAAGTTGTTGTAATACAATGACCGTCTTTAGTTGACGTCGTTTATTTGATGATATGAAGTATAATTATTAAGTAGGGGTTTGTTTGAATTGCTGAAGCAATCAAATATACTTCTTTAATAGGATCCAAATATTGGGACTCATTGTATTTATTATGCTCCCCCCCCAAAAAAAAAAAATGGGGGCGCATATAGTCGCCGCTTCGTCAGTCCGTCCGTCTGTCCGTTCGTCCGTCCGTCCGTACGTGCGTGCGTCCGTCCGTGCACAATTTTTGTCCGGGCTATTTCTCAGCAATTAATGACCGAAATTCAATAAGACTTTATGGGAAGCTTCACTACCAAGAGGAGATATGGATATTATCAGCCGGTTCTGGTCGGATGATTTTTCACAGAGTTATGGCCCTTTGAAATTTTCCATTAACTGTACATATAGTGCAATTCTTGTTCGGGCTATTTCTCAGCAACTAATGACCGGAATTCAATGAAACTATGGGAAGTTTCACTACCAAAAGGAGATGTGCATATTATCAGCCAATTCTGGTCGGATGATTTTTCACAGAGTTATGGTCCTTTGCAATTTTCCATTAACTGTACATATAGTGCAATTCTTGTCCAGGCTATTTCTCAGCAACTAATGACTGGATTTCAATGAAACTTTATAGGAAGCTTCACTACCAGGAGGAGATGTGCATATTATCAGCCGGTTCTGGTCAGATGATTTTTCACAGAGTTATGGCCCTTTGAAATTTTCAATTGTACATATAGTGCAATTTTTGTCCGAGCTATTTCTCAGCAACTTATTACGGGAATTCAATGAAACTTTTTGGGAAGCTTCACTACCAACAGGAGATGTGCATATTATCAGCCGGTTATGGTCGGATGATTTTTCACAGAGTTATGGCCCTTTGAAATTTTATATAAACTGTACATATAGTGCAATTCTTGTCCGGGCTATTTCTCCCCAACTACTGACTGGAATTCAATGAAGCTTTATGGGAAGCTTAACTACCTTGAGGAGATGCGCATGTTATTAGTGGGTTCTGGTTAGATGATTTATCATGAGAG
>VMBQ01007216.1:0-28053 GCA_007657795.1 Dreissena rostriformis | reverse complement strand
CAAGTAAGACTAGCCTTTGTCAGACAAGTACGACTAGCCTGTATCAGACAAGTTGGACTAGCCTGTGTCAGACAAGTTGGACTAGCCTGTGTTAGACAAGTTAGAGTAGCCTGTGTCAGACAAGTTAGACTAGCCTGTGTCAGACAAGTAAGACTAGCCTGTGTCAGACAAGTTAGAATAGCCTGTGTCAGAAAAGTTGAACTAGCCTGTGTCAGACAAGTTGGACTAGCCTGTGTCAGACAAGTTAGACTAGCCTGTGTCAGGCAAGTTAGACTAACCTGTGTTAGACAAGTTGGACTAGCCTGTGTCAGCCTGTGTCAGACAAGTTAGACTAGCCTGTGTCAGACAAGTTAGACAATGCAGTGTCAGACAAGTTAGATTAGCCTGTGTCAGAAAAGTTGGACTAGCCTGTGTCAGACAAGTTAGACTAGCCTATGTCAGACAAATTAGACTAGCCTGTGTTAGACAAGTTGGACTAGACTGTGTCAGACAACTTTTTTTTCGGACCCAATTTTTTTTTCGTACCCAAAATTTTCGTACCCACATACACAATTGTGGTGATGTAGATTAACTTAAATTGATGCTTTTATATCCATCCTCTTAAAAAGCATCGTCACACCAGTACTGTCAGTACTTTGATTTTGTTTGGGGGGCGAATAATGCGTATGCACTATTTCCTCTATATCCGTTTATTCACCACAGCTTATAAGGGCTCCTGCGATGAGCCAGTACACAGGGATATAAAACAATGGATGTTTTTTTTCTGTGTGAATTACATCACATTTAAAACAATTTGAGGTTTACGTTAAAAATAACATTGTTTTCACCTAAAAGACCGTTCTGGCCACATGTCTACATCACATTTTACATGTAAATTGATGTTCATGAATACTTTAGTGTGAATTCATGAACTACCGGTACGCTCAAACCGCAACCTCCGTGCAGACATTTGACTGGTTCCGAGCATAGCTCGATATCAAAACCCTGCCGTTATAACCAACCACGTGATGATAGCCGTTTTAAAATTTCCCGTAGTTGTTTTTAATTTTTACACTTTTTTTTTAAATATTAAATAAAATGGTAATACTTTTCATAATATTATACTTAAAAAATCCTTCCAGATCTTGAATGATTTTCTTGTGATGTCAGTGGTTATCGCCAGTAGCCGTGGGGAGATAACCGCTGCGTGGAGTTTGCTCAAACCGATGGCCAGTTGTGTTTGAAATACAGTTCCACTATGGTTGAGATGACACAAACTTCATGTCCAAGCCTAAGGTACATGTATTTTATTTATTCATTTGTATAGCTAACACTTAACTAACACTTAACTGTTAACTGAAGTAGTTAAGTCGCTGTGTGTATTTCGAATGTACATCTAAAAAGTAAATTTTGAAATATTTATTGTTAAGTATAACTACTTGGGATCTATATATTATATTGTTATATTATAAGGAATTATGTCATCAACTGTTTATCGGTGTCTTTCACATGCATTTCAAACATATGTAATTCGGTATTCCCTTTAACATAATAAGCATTTGTAATATTTTGATTATTTGCGTCTGAAAAGATAACACACATATGAAACGGTTCAATAATTTAATGTCCTTGTCAACATATAAATATTTGATAAAATTGGTTGATAAAATGGCCCATAGCAAATAAAATATATACAAACATATAAAATCAGCCGCGTCATGCGAAAATGGGCCATATGCCATATGCAACAAACACTGTAAACTACATTCAATTTTGCACCATAAGTGTTTTTTATTAGTGAAAAAAAACAGTGTCTTTGCAGTAACCATATTTTTACGATGGTTTTAAGGAATCGTCATGTAATATTATTTAAGACCCCACATTTTATGAGCGGCTTTTATATTAGACGCAGTAAATATAGCAGTAATTTAAACCTTGTGTAAACATGAATGCAATTTTATGGAACCGGTGCACATGATAAGTGTAAATTACCTAAATGTGCTTCTTTTTCTGTAAGTAAAATCTTAAAACCTTTATTCAATATCGACATGGTGGATTCTTTATGTCAAGGCTTATTTGTCATACTGTACCGACCGGCTGTAACATAACATGTTACAAAACATGTTGTGACTGTAAATGCCAAATGCCCCACCTCAAGTTTTGTTTTGACAAAAAATGCGATCGTGACCTTCAAAGAAGGATATCACACACGTTTATTAATTTAAAAAAACCCATTTAAACACAGAACAATCTCTATGAAATACTCAAAAAAGAATTGCGAAATGTATACTATGCACTTCCTATCGGAGTTTCTTATCATTATATGCTCTTTCCCTAGATTGCAGATGTGCTACTTGTACTTTGGCAATTCCTCTCCTTGTCCTCTTTAAATATTTGAAGTTTATTTTACAAAAGTTAAATTTCATACTTCTAGAGTTACGCTTTGCACACGGAAATGAAAGAACGGGAAATTGCGTTAAACATATCAAAGAACGAGTTATGGCTCCTATTATCCGCACGTCCTCTGAAAGAGTTCTATCATTATATGAAGTTTCATTTTAATCTCTTCAATACATATGAATGTAATCTCCACACATGGAAATAAGACAAAGGACAATAACTATGTAAATATTATTAGAGATTTATGGTCCATGTGCTTGACATTGTCTTTGTAAGCCATCTATCATGATATGAAGGTTCACTCGAATGACTTCAATAGTTGAGAAGTTATGTTCCACACAAAAACAGACTATACACACAATAAGAAAAGGGCAAGAACTCCAAAAAGTACTGACAAGATAGTTGTGGTTCTTGTCCTTTGCACCTCCTCTCAATGTCATCTATCAATTGAAAAGGTTGTATTTAAATACCTTTACTACTTAGGGAGTTATGCTCTTGAGAATAACATTGAATATATAGCTATTAATCGTGAAGAGAGTGTGAGAGAGAGAGAGTTATTGCCATTTTACTCTGCACGTTCCATTAAAGCCCTTTATAATTATATGAAGTATCATTTGAATCACTCAATTACTCAGTTATACGGACTGCACAGCCTAATGTGGGACAATACTTTACGCACATGCATTAAGCCCGGTTTTCCCAGAGACCAACGCTTCTGCACCAACAATGCTGCGATGCTACGGCACGACCATCTCGCTATGTGCACTCGCTCAACGCTTCCAGAGTATGTAGTTGCCTCTATCGTTTATTCGTATTTATAGGCCCTAAGTTCTGTCTGTGGTCTCGAGTTTCAATACTGACCGAGCCCTCTGATTTACTTGCCATGAATCGGCGCTCTCTTTGCAGCCGCTCTAGCCCTGCCTCTTTTGCAACCCCCTTTAACAATTCAGTGTAAAGCGTCGGGGCTCTATTTGAACCACATTTCTATATTCGAAACATCGCAGTTCTATCTGAAACCCCGACAATTCTACTAGAATCGCCCAAGTCGATGTAAATCGCAACACGACTATACGAAGCCACATAGTTCTATCTGAAGCCCGCGGCTCTAAATATGAAGCCTTTTTAGTTCGATATGAAGCGCCACAATGCTATTAAAAGCTCAATTCGACCTACAGCCCCGCAATTCTATTTGGAGCACATATGAAATCAATTTTTGATGCGGTCCTCCCAGGTCCGGCCTGTGCCCACAGCGTCCCCCACGAGAGCGGCTTCCATGCGACCGCCCTCTATCTGCATCCGCATTCCTCCACCACCATTCCCTCGTAAGCGGGCTTGAACACGACGACATCCTGCTTGTCCAGGTAGAGGAGAGAGATGGGCGCCAGTTTGGTGGGCACGCAGCACGCCTCAACGTATAGGTGCGGGTTGAGCACGTGCATCCTCGACTGCATGATGGCGTGCATAGAGGGCGACTGGTGATCGCTTAGCGGGTAGTAGCAGGCGCCTGCGCACTGGTACGCCTGCAAATAGACGAGGGGTGCTTATTAAAAACGTTTCGATAACTTTAAAAACAGCAGTAAGAAGATTGTGGTATAAAACACGTTTCGACGATAACTCCGTGGACTGTTAAATTAAACTTGGTTTAGTTCTTTAATATTGTAAAATGGTTATATTTCACAAAAAGAAGATAGGGCGGGACCGCTGTATACGAAAAGCGCCGTAACTCTGACACATCAAGCTTCTACAAAGGCCAAAATCTTCATCCCTCTTTTGTTTATATTTAAGTCCCAGTATGTACATTAAATAGCCAGATAGTAATTTGACAATATCATTCAATTAACATAATTTAACGTATTTTTTTCTCAAGTGTTTTCGAAATTAATAATGTTACTACATCACAAGATTTTAAATTCCGTATTTTATTTTTCGAATGTGCGTTGTTTAGTTACCAATATACAACGAATTACTGCGTAATATTTAAACACAGAGAGCGTTACATGGCCAAATGAGCCCAAAGAATAGGCTTAATTACGAGCTCAGTACCAAACCGACATAAGAAGGAAGTATGTATTTTAAGGTGTTCATTTTTTAGTAATTAATCCATGTCGATTGACTGACGAAATTGTCGCATAAGATTTTGGAAAGGTATACCCAACAACGAGAAAAGGAGTCAAATAAAGTGATAATCAAACTTAAAAAATCAAATATGCAAAACATTAATGATCGCTTTATGTTGTTGAAATTGTTATCGTCATCGCATTAAATTCATTGAAAAGTGTGCTTTCAGTGGTTCTATGAGTGGACGGCTATCATAACAAACAGTTCGGTATCGGGAGGACGTGTTACATCATCCTCTGGCACTGCCTGGCGCGCACGTCCGCGGTCTGGCACAGACGCGGTTCCGAGGCTCGCTAATGAAGCGTTCTGATAAGACTTGCCGCTAATAAACACTGCCTGGCTTTGAACGCGAGACGCCTCGTGCTCGAGAATGTAAACACTAGTAATACGTCGTCAGTTAAGAAACATTTACATCAAGTCAAACTCCGTTTATTCATTCGTGCCACTTAACTTAAGCGAATGAAGTATACAATGCAACAGTTGACAGTAGAAAGAAAATACGTTTTAAGTATAACGTTTTAATTTGTATACAAAGGACGATATTTCTAGATGTAAACGAACAGAAAAATATTAAATTGGGAAACTGGAGTGTCAATATATACATGAGCCTCGCTATGGGAAAAACAGGTAAAATGCAACTGCGTATAGTGTAGTGCGTATAGCGGACTGAACGGGCTAATCTGGGACGACACTTTACGCACGTGCATTAAGCCCCGTTTTCCAAGAGCGAGACTCACATAAACATCACGTAATTTGTTTGTAAGTAAAAAAATAATTAAATTATGTTTAATTGATTAATTCATATTATTAGATATCACATTGTATGCCAACACTTACTACTCTTGGCTGTCAATACTAGAATGCCGATTCGAAACTAACTCGTTCAGGGAAAACTGGGCTTAATGCATGTGCGTAAAGTGTCGTCCAAGATTAGCCTGTGTGGACTGCACAGGCTTATCATGGAAATTTTAAGTTTAAAGGATGTCTCTTTGAGACGAAACTCCAGTCTAGGCGGAAATTGTCGTCCCTGATTAGCCTGTGATGATTACACAGGCTACTTTGGGACGACACTTTACGCAATACATTAAATCCCATTTTCCCAGAGCGAGGATTACTTTCTATTCGAAACTAAATAATAGACGACCATGATGGAGTGCAGAATAATGTGTGTACTAGGCGTATTCGTTTAGCTCTATCGATATTGCCAATATATGTAGTTATATATTTTAAGGCGTTGATTTCATTAATGTTAAAACTTCAAAACATAGATCTATGGTAATACAATATATAGGTATATATGTAACAATGTTATTAAATCTAAATAACGTAATATTTCAAATAGTGTGGCAGATATTAAAGAAAACATGCCAATATTGAACTATTAATTTTTTCATTAATTTTTATATCAGCACAGGCCATATATAAAAAGCTTGTTTACGTGCATAACATATGTACATGCACATTTTTAGGGACAGTATTTTAATACATATTATTTTCCGTGAAGCGGTTTACGTGCATGGGATTTGTGCGTTTACATTGATTTATATATTGACACGTTGATGACTGTAAAGTTTCTTTGTCTTCAATTACATCGTTAACATTTATAATCGAATATTCGACTGAATTAAAAGGCGAATATTGGAATACCAATTCGTTATTCGGTATCATGTCTAGTTTCTCGATTACAAGTAATTACATGTACCCAAGTAGTTTTAACTCATTCATACAGACAAATGTTCACTCACAGTAAATAAGGACGAAGGCCTGTTATATTAGATTTTTTGTACACTCACATCAAAATCTCATACAATAATATAATCAGTAAAAGCCGAAAACGCATAAGTATGTTTAATTTTAACGATTGTTTCTTTGTTTTTGTAGGTGAAAATACACATATCCATATGTACGTAGTATGTACACATTTAAAACATCATCACAGACTTACGTCAACAAAAAAACAGCATTTTGGAGAATTCACAATAATGTATATGTCTACTGTTTATAAATATGTTTTCGACTTGATGATGACAAATATTTAACGATGCATTAAAAGGATTCTTATTGAGCTCTTATTTCGGAAATCATTACTGTAAGAATCGTGAAACAAAAGAGTAGCCAATCTACCTACCTTAGTTTTTTTGCGACGTTAGTGTAACCAAATGACTTTTCTTCTTTGACCTAACGAATCATTTTCGGCAATTTAAAAACGATTGACAGTGTTAACAATTCAGGTATGATAACATAAAAACTTAAGTTATTACCTATTCCATGAAATTTAAAATCACAGATGAATTAAAAAAAGTTGACCGCAAGAATCGTTCAAATACGAAAGTTGCAACTCGGCGAATAATTATTTAGGTTATACAATATTATGTACGTTATGATTGCTTGTATGTAGGGAAAGCAAGGTGGGAGATATCGAAGATGGATTTAGGTTGAACCGACATAAATAAGCTCAGGATTGAACCTTCCTCGGACATATTTTAAAGGCCACGTGCTCTTATCGCGTAATTTTAAATGTTTTAAAAATCATGCATGACTGTACAATTATTTCTATACTTACTTTATATCCCCGTGGAGCTATCACCCACTCGTGCATGTGCAGCTCCTCAAAATCTATATACATCGGTCTCCTCTTACAAATGGGACGCATCTCATTACTGCGCTTTCGCCGGTTGAACTTCCGGCTAGCAACCGCCTCCCGTGTGGTCACTCGGCTCGTGGCCTGTTGGCTACCCCGAGTTGCCATATCGTGCATAAGCAAGTCATGGCGCTCAGTGTCCCGTAAGTGAGACTCGGAACTATCCGTAGAATACACAACCAATATCGGCTGTTTAGTATTTTGCGGATCCAATGTTATACCCATGCTACCACGGGAAGTATCCAGAAAAATCCCACTAATCCGTATTTCAAACCTTTCTATTTTTGAGCCACTTTGCATCGAACGTTTTACAGCGTTTGTAACATCGAAGCTTTCCCAAGAATTCTCTTCAGAATATATGTACTTTGTTGTCAATTTATTGTATTTAACTTGACTGGTAGATTGGTCTGATACGTCGATAATTTCGAATATAGTCACCGTTATGCTGACGCCTATTTGCTTGCGAGGGTCCTTGGATATCACGGTATACAGCCGCAGCTCCGCGAGATTCACGTGCTCGGTCCGGTCCAGCGCGGATAGATCGAACGAGAGGGAATGTATAACTTCACCGGGCCATAGGCCACTTACTGGCAGTGATCGAATCCCGGCACCTTCAAAAAGAAAAAAAATCAAAATGAAAAGTGTTTTCTTCTATTTTGAATGCGTTTAGTTTTACTAGGAAACAAATGAAATATCTGAAATTCTGCCTGTAACAACTCATCAATAAAAGTATGTATATCTATTCGATGACACTGGAAAATGGAGATCTTGCAACCATCGTCGCTAGGCTTTTTTATGCATCGACCTATTTAAAGTACCAGACGTAACGAAAATATTGTATCAACATTGCGTGTGTGTGATTGTTATAGTTTCATAAATGTACATTTTTCGCCCTATATATGAATGTTTAATATATGTCGATGACGAAGTATTACCATCTTTAATTAAATATCTATCAGTAAATGTGTGCCTGTCAAGAATCGCCGAAGTAAGACGCCAAAGCATAACTGAACAAACTGTCTGAATGGACAAATATGGTTGAAATTATTTTTTTATGCGACCATGTTCGTATTGCAAACTGACTCATGCATATCCGGTTAAATGATATTGGATAAACGATTTTTTTCGGACATAACACATTTTCAGAATTTAACCAATCATTGAGATATTTATAAATATTTCTTTGAGGTTATCGAAAGTCACGTCGTACCTTTTAAATCCGGAATTAATTTTTCTTAGGCTTTGTGCAATAGTACGCTGAATGCATATAAAAAAACGTTTTGTGTCACTTGCATGACTGGCAAAAGAAGTCAATTCAAATAACATATTTAAATTGTTAATATTATAAACATATTTTACCATTTACCTTTTGGATGTATGTTCTTAAAGCTTCGAACGATATTGGAGTCGTGTAAGTTAGGTCGATGTTTCGACAGTTTGTCGTACAACTCCAACATAAACTCCGGGGTAACAGTCCGGTTTATATACCCCTTTGAATCCATCGTTTTGTGAGTATCAAGTGTCCTTAAATACTCCGCCATTGCACCCGGAGCAATGAAATCCTCGTCCGCTTCTTCCTCAGCGAGAATTAAGTTAACGTTCCCAAGCTCATTAAATTTGTGGTGTGCGACACCAGACGACGTCTTCCTATTAGTTGACAGCGTCAACCCGCTGCCGGTATCGAGGCGGAGCATGATGGGACGCGCAACGATGACTGACAGTACCACGAATAGAGTTATTCCAGAGAGGACGAAGGTGCGATGCATAGCCAGTGTGTACGCGATGTCGTCTGCTGTCCAAGGATCATCCCCGAAGTGTGCGCACAGCCAGGCCAGCATCCGGTCCTCCTGCCACATTGGTCAGAACAGGCTTGACGCATGCCAGACACTGCTACGTGACAAATGAAATGTTTCGCATGCGACATGAAAGGACATATGAATCAGAGTAAAGTCTACCTGCGACACATTAATGTTTGAAAACACTGTTACACCTATGCACTACGCGAATTATATCCGGTATGTATCGATACATTTAAAAAAAAGCGCACTATATATTCTCAGACCGGTCTTTCGATTAAGAACACTGGTAAATAACGTTCAATAATTGTTTAACAAAATTAATTTTAAATTACAGCCGAAGTACACCACAAACCAGAATCATGTTCAAGAATGAAAATTGTAAAGCATGCCAGCAGCTTTTTGAACCGCAAACAACAGATGTGTCCTGGCTGTAAAATGGTCGGATAAAACAGATACGGGATCTTGATATACAAACGGTGCGCGCGCGCTTGAATCGTCGGATGAGCTCTTAATGCGGGAGAGGGTGTGGTACCTACGGGTTCATCGGGGGTCACAGGTGTCTTCTGCTGAACGCCCCGGCGCTCCCATTCCACCCCGGGCCGACATCGCTCGTCTTTAACGTCGCAGGAGGGGTGAACTGAGAGTAGGACAGACGTGACGCATGTCACTGGTGAACGAACACATGTATCCGACGGCAGCGAGGTTCAATAGTTCTATAGGGCCCATAAGTATATGAGCCTCGCTCTGTAAAAAGGGGTTGAATGCTTGCGCGTAAAGTGTCACAGGCTAATCAGGAACGACACTTTCCGCCTACCTGCATTTTTGCTTAAAGGAGACTTTCTTTAAAAAAAAATATCATAAAAGAGGAAAATGTCGTCTCTGGTTAGCCTGTGCAGAATCTGGGACGACACTTTACGCACATGCATTAAACCCGCTTTCCACAGAGCGATGCTCATTTTTGTCTGACATATGTACATAGTAGGCTGAGGATATTGAATTCATCTGAAATTGTTAAATTTCTAATAATCATGTATGTTTATTTATCTGGTTAGACCATAGTACGGACAGCAAATATATCTTACGTGTGATTTTTAAAATGAGTATACATAATAATAACTGTACACTATTTGTATTTTCCCGCCCAATTTGTTTTACAATTATGCGAGGAAACTTACCGCAGAAAGGTTGTATTATTTGATTTAAACAATTCAATTTGATGGTTGTAAACAGTGCTTTCCATATTCCGAGGAGTGGACAACGGACAACATGTAGTTCGCAAATGAGCCGCTTCATGCAAAAAATGGATCATATTCCATATGCGGAAATCGAGGCTTCAGACCAACACAGTTTGGTCAGGAGCCACCTTGTCCGCAGTACAAGCACACACGGTTTTGTGGTCTCATTAAAGGACAGGGCAGCTCCTGACTAGTGTGAGCGAATGTGCAGGATGGTTTAGAGCAACGCTGACATTTTATGGCATATGACCTAGTTTCGCATGACGCGGGTCAAATTACGAAGATTGGTTGTGAACGCCAATACAAAATATTGGCTCCCTCATCAAAACAAGTATGTTCACTTGTTTCCTATTTGAAGAGACGAGCACACACTCATAGAGGATATTTGTTCATGTCAGTGTACGATCGTTTGTTATTTCACAATTGATCATAGAAAATATATTTATATTACTTTTCTATGATCACGAGTGAAATAACAAACGATCTTACACTGACTTAAACAAATTTGCTGTTTCTTTTATGCCCCTTTTTTAAGAAAATAATTAACAGATGTTTCCCTTTTGCAGAAAAGTTACCCTTTCTCCCGTGGCGTGCCTCAATACATTGAATTTACGTCATTTTGTTGACGAAATGACGTCATTATTCCAGCGAAAATGTGTTATTTTCACCGGTGAACAAAATATATATTTTTTTTTCACTGCTGTTATTTCACTGCAGAAATGTCATATTTTATCATTAGGTATAACAGAAATAATGATTCTCTTTTTTTTTTAAAGCCTAACTATCGAAATTACATTTTGAATATATGTTATCTCATATATCTCAAAAAAAAATACAAAAAAATGTTTCTTTCGTAAAAGGCTAATTCTAGGACGGCACCTTAGCAACCCTGATTTGTTAACTTTTTTTTTCTATAAATCTGTTCAGTCATTCTTTTGAAAAAAAAACACGAAACTCTTGCTATAATTTTAATTAATTTTTTTAAAGTGAAAATTAAAAAAAAATATTGGCATTTACAACATATGTAGCAAATTGTATAAGAGTTAAACCAAAATTAAATTTTTCCGACCAAAATCTCAAATTTACGATGTTTGAACCGAAGAAAACAACATCTAGGTGATAGAATTTTCTAAATATAGATAAATTAATTACCGGTAAGTTTTATCAGAGATATATCATAATTTACAAAATTTAGGGGTGGTCGAATCTATAGGAATGGCTGAAATTATAGGAAAGAAGGATAAGTCTTTATTATTACCGGTAATCGAGATTTAAAAATAACGATTACTTATTTACATTGCATGTTCTAGCATTTACGTAGAAATGTTATTAAATAAGAATACACGTTCTGTTACGGTTGCCGCGTGTGTGCGAATGGCTGTTAGTGAATCTGCCAGCAACAGCATTGAATATGGCGAAAAGGTTAGGGTTACACTCATTAAAACGCAATAATAATGGGAAAGTCGATAATTTACACGGTTTTGTGTGTCTCTTTTATTGAATGCAGACATGATATATTATTTTTGTTTAAAGGTATTTCATCTTACGTGCTTATTGTTGCTTAAAACGCCTCTCGCTGTCAGCTTCTGTGGGAAGATACGAGTGTGTTTAAACTGACGTGTTCTACAAACATAAATATATCAAACCAGCAAAACAATAAAACCGTGTTAGATATTTCGAAGTAACTACTGTTTATGAACAACAACGCATTCATACATATTGCTGTATGACAACTGCAAATATACGTATGACCTTCCGACATTTTTTCTCGATCAACCTCTCTTATGAGATGAACTTTACAGGTTGCGTTGTTAATCGGTATACTATTACGACGTTCATTATGACGTTCATTTTTGAACATCAATTTCCGTAAAAAATGTATTTCCGCTCATTAATGGGTGTTTTTCGTTACGACTGGGTTATCAGTTTGTGTTTCATTTCTGTAATAAAGATATTGTCACATACATTTTTATCGGGCAATTGTCATTTTGACTCATTTTCACTAGCATACCAGTGGTGTTGGGAGTCGGACGAAGATTGGGTTTTCCATTCATTCATGTAGCAACTTCATTCTTAGTTTACAACTATTTCACGCATTTGAAAACTGTGTGTATGCACGTTGATAAAATAATGGTTATATGAAGGCATTATTATGGTGTCTAATTAAAAAAAATCTAAAATGGAGGAAGTTAGCATGTCAGCTTAAATGGCATGGTGACGTCGCGATGATAAACGAATTCAGCTTGTTAGCTGCATATAACATCCAACAATATATTATAAACATATATATTCAGTTTTATTTTATTTTAAAATGACGATTTAAAAAAAGACTTTAATAAAATATAACTTGGGCAAAGATCGAAAGATATAATATGTTGATTGATCACTTCGATTTCTATACTTTCATTTGAGCCACGCTTTGGGAAAGCGGGACTTTATGCATTTGCGTAAAATTTCGTCCCAGATTAGCTTAGCCTGTGCAGTCCCCACAGGCTTATCAGGGTAGATACTTTCTGCTTGTATGGTATTTTTCGTTTACAGGAAGTCTCTTCTTAGCGAAAATCCTGTTAGTGCGGAAAGTGGCGTCCCTGATTAGCCTGTGCGAACTCCACAGGCTAATCTGGGACCACACTTTACTCACATGCATTAAGCTCAGTTACAAAAAACGAGACTCAAAAACGTTGTCAAATCACCATGTTATGAAAAATGCATTCGAATTTAATTCCTTGGAATGCACTTATCTGATTTGCCAGATACGGTAGGAGGGAGGGGTTATCTAGGTTTGAAACACGATTTTATCCAGGTGCTTATTTATTATAGACACGTTGTACAGAATTTGCAGGAACGCACGTCCACCATGGAGCACTTTATGTTAATTATGTTATTGTTAGTGAACCGCGATGTGCCATTATGCTTCTAAAATCTGACAAACGAAATAAATAAACTGAAATGCACAAACAACGGTTACAAACAGAAAAAAAACTGTTGACAACACATAGTATCATTAATCAAAGGAACGTAGTGCTACCCTATTCAAAAGACTGTCGTTTACGAAGTTTTTATTATTTGTGTAGCAAAAGTTTATTCTACGTAGGTCACCTCTGTTATACATTAACAAGCTAGATGCCTTTAACCAACATGTCGATCATATTGTCAATCATCAGTGTAGTTATTTAACCAGCTGCAACAAGCACATATTTGACCTTTTACCTTTAGTGGGACAATAACTCCCCTTGGGGTGCATTACACGTCCTCTAAAAATGGTCTACATTTTTGGTTAACTATTTACGATTTCATGATAAATGATGAAGTTACAGTGGATTCAACCTGCATTTTGTCAAAATAGGTCATACAACCTGTAAGTTATAGATTGGACCTGACCGTTGACCTCTAATTGTGACCTTTACCTTTCAGCTATGGAGACGGTTGTTACAAATGACATGACGTCTCTACGTGGTAAACATTTCTGGTAAAGTATTTAAAAATTGCACGATAAATGATGAAATTAGTCAAATTACAGTCGGAACCAGCTAGTATGTATATGGCCATATTTAACTTTTGACCCATTATTCTGATATTGACCTTTGACATAAGAAGTCAGTTGTTACACGCGACACATGTCTTTTCGTGGATGTCATTTGAAGACAAGTGCATGATGAATGATAAAGTTACAACTTGGACAAGCTGTTTTATGGCCAAATTAGACCTTTGACCTGTGTTACCATGACATTTTAGGTAGGGATTTGGGTGTTATACATGACACGTCGTCTCTTTCTGGAGGTCATGTGTGGTAAATTATTTTAAAATTGCAAGAGTTACAGTCAAGGCAAGCTGTATAATGGCTTAGTTTGAGCTTTGACATCTGAGACCTTTGAGATAGGAAGAAAGGTGTTATAATTTGTATTTTCATAGTGAACATGTGTGGAAATCAAATTGTATGATAATTAACAAAGTTACAGTACGGACAAGCTCGGAGGCACACACACACATACAGTTCAACCATTCAGCAGTAGTAAGTTATATAATGCAGCAGTAGTTTTGTTGCAAATCATTTCAAACTTTTGAGCTGTTAAATGGAGTAAGGATTGCAAATTGAATAAAATGTTTTCTGTAGGGTTATGAAATATCCTAACACAATATAGCAAATGTTGAATTTAATTTAAAAAAAAAATGAAGCCGTGTCACAATTAAGAATAATTGTTAATTATGTTTAGTTGGGTAAATAATATTAATACGTACAATAATATAAGCTTCAAGAATTTAGTTTTTACATTAATTTAATTTATTGTTCATTTAAGTTATGTTGAATCGCTATTTAAAAGCATATACATTAAGAACAAAAGCCATTTGTTGATTGTTTATTACGCAGAAATATCATCATCAATAACCAATTTAACAGTATATGCACATAAAGCATGTTCAATAAAATAGTTAAATTTGAACAATCAGTATTAAAATCTAGAAGGATACTTTTTCGTAATACAAAAATAATACAACCATAACAATTTCACATACAATATTAGACATCAAAATAAATTGTTTATAATTTGTACAAATAAATAGAATCAGGAGACGCACTTAAACACTGCAAATTAAAAATATGAGCCACACTCTTGCCAAAATGGGGCTTAATGCATGTGTATTAAGTGTTGTACCAGATAAGCCTGTGCAGATTGCACAGGCTAATCTATGACGATACTTTAGGCACTACATTAAGTTCATTTTCCTAGAGCTCCGCTCATGTGCATTATAAATGCATAATGTTCACCATTATCTGAAAGTCAAAAATGCCGAGTAACATTTGAACAACTATTTACAATAATACAAGTACATGTAAATATATAATAAACTTATATGCTTCACAATCATTCAAACTGTGTTCAGAACATATTACATGCATAAGTTTTAGCTTAACTAAATGATAAAAAAAAACAGAACTTATCAATACTTTTGATCTAGTACAACCTGTTAAAAAAACAACATTTGTTAATACATGTAAATAAAAATATGTGTATATTTGAAAATAAATGTAAAATGAAATAATTACAACCAAATACAAAATGTTTACTGCTCATCTTTGTGGCCATATTATTATATATGTGTACCCGTTACCAGTATATGTGGTTTTGGTATACCATTGTTTACATCTGATTAAAAGTAAATGTGATTATTTGGTATAAATGTAATTGGTAAAACATAATGATAATTATAATTATCTGCTCAATTCCACAATCTTCAGGAAAATTCATGTTTAACTTATCCAAATAAATATAAACTTCTTAGTTTAAACTTTACTTTTCATCATGGATCTAAAAAGATAAAATACACAAAATACTAAAAAAATACCATTTGATAAAAAACATTTTAAAATAATACATGAAAATAATCAAAAAAGCATCAAGCATAAACAAACCAAACTAATATCAACAATGAGTTCTAATAATATCCAATACTATCAATAANAAACCTTACTATAACACACATTAATTTAATAAGTTATAGCAAGGAAGTTGAAAGAGGAGTTGAAAAGTTGAAAACACAAGCCTCAGGATCTGCGCACATACTGACGTAGGGACAAAAGGTAAAATGCAATTCTAAATGCCTCCAACTCAGTGGGGGATGTAAAAATGTTCCAATTTTATCATATTTAATGAATACTTCTATTGATTAATAAATAAACTGTATTTGTTCATGATAGCTTCATCTCACAACAAGTATACAACCAATCAGCATAAATCATAAAACCCTAAGCTGTGAAAGCTCTATTCACGTATTTCAATAATACTTCAACAAGACATACTATCTCTCTTTGTTCACTGCGGAATGTGAATGTTTCTGACAAGAATATCAATCTATTTCATCCCCACTAGAGAGGTATTCCTAAACTTGTTCTCTTCCAGTCTGTCTCCCTCCCTTTACAGCATTCCCACATCATCTGCCAGTCTCCACATTCACATTCGGACCTCTTTATCCGGGTCAGGTGACCTAAATTTATCATCATCTTCTGAATCAGACTCCTCTGATAAAGCTAGATTTGTTTCCGGGACCTGTACGGGTGAGAGCCGTGCAATTCGGGTAGCAGACACGGGGACGGGTCTTTCTAGACCGGTTTCCAGGCCACCGTTGTGAGCCAGTCGTGGCAGTCGGCGGGACAGTACGGGCGTAGCGTTGACGGCAGTGGCGCCCGCCAGACGACCCTTGATGATCGTGATGCTCTCCAACTGGTCCTCAAATGAACCCTGCTGCTCTGCTTCTGTATGAGTTATAATGTTGGAAACATATCTCTAGAGGGATATAAGCATGGAGTCAGGAATATCAACAGAATATCAACTCATGTACAGACCAGAGCTACCCACACAGTTGTTTTGTCAGTACTTTTTGTATAGAGGACATAAGAGTTTCCTCACAACCTAGCCCTGTATATATTTTAGAGGCAAAATGCTGAGTCTCCAACTAACGTATACCCTAACCATAACATATAAGAAACTGTTCAGCAAACTAACCCTTTACATGCTGGGAAATTTGTTGTCTGCTAAAATGTTGTCTGCTGAATTTTTAAAATAAGCATTTTCTTCTAATTTTTTTCAAAGAATACTATCAGAATAGCAAACAGTTTGGATCCTGATGAGACGCCACGTTCTGTGGCGTCTCATCTGGATCCAAACTGTTTGCAAAGGCCTTCAAAATTCGGTTCCAGCACTGAAAGAGCTAATATGAAATTAAATATTGATAATACAAGGCAGAAGATTCCATATTTCATTTTATAAATGATGAAAACAATTTTAGAAAGAAAATGAAGATTAGTACTCTGTTAAAGGGACTTGTTCACATATTTTGTATTTGTTCTTTTTGCTGTCAGGCAAGCATCTGTTACAAAATCAAACTCTGACTAATCTGAAAATGAGTTCGCACAATCGGACCAATATTTCAGATATCAAAGTCATCATGAATAATTTTAAGTAGCCCATTCCACAAGCAAGTGGAACTTACACATCTGCATGTTTAACTCTTAGGAATTATAAATATCTTTACATGCTTAAAGTTTGCTGTTAGAACTTGTGTCTTTACTGACCATGTATTTTCTTGATTGCATCCTCTATTGTATCCCCAAAGATGATGTCTTTGATGTCTGCATTCTTCAGTTCTTTGATGATTGATTTCTACAATATATGAAACATCCATGTTAAAATATATACTTAATAACTAGACATTTTAATGAATTAAAACATTTCATGTTTCCCACAATTGAGCTCAAAAAGAAGGGTCATTGATTTGATGTTTAAACTCCATGTTAAACCTTTACCTTAAACACAGAAGGTTGGTTCTTGCACATAATCTAAAGCTGGCTACAAACTGTCGCAAAATTCTTTAGAAGTATCAAAAATGCAAAACATTTTACTATTTATACAACTTTTGAACTTCAAGCGTGACCTTGACCTTCAACCTGAGGACCTGGTACTTGCTCAAGACCGATTGTCTTAAAAATTAAAAGGTGAACAATTGTACAAACTCTATTCTCTGTTAGGTACAACAAATTTATATTAAGGACATGATATCCTGTATGAACTACATGTGAGACCTTGACCTTAAAAATAGGAGACTGGTAATTGTGTATGATACATCTTCTTGATATGATGATCATTTGTGCAAATTTATTTCAAAATCCCATCCTGCACAATAAAATTATGAGCCGGACACAAACCTTCATTAACTAAGAAATATGGACAATATTCAAGTGTTGAGTTTGACGTTGACCTTTAAGAAAGCAAGATCGTTGAAACACACAATAAGTTGTCTTAAAATGTAAATCATTAGTGCTAATTTATTTCAAAATCCTACTTGCATTATAATATTATGGGCCTAACATGAATGTGTGCTTTCAGTGTATATGTAAAAAATATGCACAACTTCAAGTGTCCACTGTTTCCTCTACTTTAAAGCAACTTGGTTGTTTCGCACAACACATCATCAGAATATGATGGACATTTGTTCAAATTCATTTTGAAATCCGATAGTTCAAAGTAACGCTTTGGGCTAGACACTTACATGTTCTTTCACTACATCCTTTCAAGGAACATGCACACACTTAAAAGTGTCCAAAGTGACCATGAGTTTTAAAAGGTGGAATATACATCAATCTATCCATGATCTAGGCTTTACACTTTCAAAAATACTGTATTGAGTTCTTTTAATGGCAATTTAACTGTACTAGTAATTTTACATTCGCAACTGCAGATTTTGATTGAACATAGCACCCAACATCCAATTTGTACTTGAAAAAATTACGTAATAACAAATGTTAGACTTCTACATTACAATGTAAGCACACGTGCACATACTTCTACATTACAATGCAAGCACACGTGCACATACTTCCAAATTACAATGCAAGCACACGTGCACATACTTCTACATTACAATTCAAGCACACTACATTACAATGCAAGCACACTTCTACATTACAATGAAAGCACACTTCTACATTACAATGCAAGCACACTTCTACATTACAATGCAAGCACACGTGCACATACTTTGCATCCTGCCATGGAGAAATGGACATCTTTTGTCTTGAAGTCGGCTATTATCTCTATCAGACCCTAAAAGAAGAAAATATTACTGTTTCATATTTAGTCAAGGATTAACTGACCTTTATCCAATTGTATTTATTACCTTGTCACCTTATGTCTTCATATGCAGCAATCATGTCATTGACATTCAAATTTAAAACAGAAGCATACTTAAAGCAATCGTTAGTAAAGAATAATAAAAATTGAACAATTTCGAATTATAAGAAACACTGCATTCAATTTTGAATGTAAAAAGTTGAAAATTGTTCTTTGTCAGTCAGATATGTATCTACATACAGGCAGGTAGACTTCAAGTATGAAACCAAAGTACCTCCATTCATTTTGTTGTGGGGGTATAAATAACCTTTTCTCTGGCAAAAAGGGGGTTTAATACATGTGTGTAAAATCTTATCCCAGATTAAACTGTGCAGTTCACACAGGCTTAAAAGGGATGACACTTTCCGCTTTTATGGTATTTTTCATTTAAAGGAAGTCTCTTCTTAGCAAAAATACACTTTATGCACATGCCTTAAGCCCATTATTCCCAGAGTGACGCTAAAATAGAAAACGTGATACAAAAAGACAAAGCAACTCACCATCATGGTGGTGTAGTCGAGGCTGGTGGTGAGATGTTGACAGTCGAGAATAACGGACATAGGAGGTCCTCCTGCATCCTGGTCTATCCAAGAAGGCAATGAGAATTTCATATGTGATACAATCATGGTTTAGTTAAACAGAACATTTAGTTTTTCTATTTGAAATATCTTATCCTTTTGTAAAATATTTATCATTGGATTTCACAGAAATCATTTTATTACAAATTTCACTTACTTTTGTACATGTGCTGCCGCACCTTGTTCTGTAGGTATTCCACAGAGGGGTATCTTATAGACTGGTTAAACGTTATCACCACATAATCCAGATATTTAGCCTGAAAAAGTGTGTGAACCAGTCAACATTCACATCTTGTGTAAAAACAAGTACATTACTTTAGCTTGCACAAATGATTGAGACATTCTGTTAACATTATTCATTTACACAAATCAATATCTTTCTTCTGAATCATATGACATGATATTAATTGTCACAGTATAAATATTTCTAAAACAAAATCTTCAAAATTCTCAGAAGATTTTTCCCATCATTTTTGTGAACTTTGGTGAATAATTTATGAGTTCATTCACCCATGTGACAAATATCCATAATTGTCCAACACAATGCATTTACCAGTTAATAATAGTAAGAACTTAAAAACCAATTTGTGCTCATTTGCTTAAGCCAGGCTGTATAATGAACACATATGTCATAAAATCACACACTATTTGAGCCACGCTCTGGGAAAACAGGGCTTAATGCATGTGCATAAAGTGTCGTCCCAGATTAGCCAGTGCAGTCTAACTGTTACTTGAGGGACAGTTAGCTTGTGCGGACTGCAAAGGCTAATCTGGGACAACACCTTACTCATATGCATTAAGCCCCATTTTCCCAGGGCACTGCTAAATTGCATGCGACCTTACGGTGATTTTAGGTCTGGCCACTGGGTACAGCAATATCAGGAGATGCACCCCAATGCCAATAAGAATACCGTACTGAAATAGAAAATATACCTGTTAAAACGTACAAGTTGATATCACATGGCAATTTCGTTATCAAAAGCACCCACAACACAACTTTGTTTATACAAATTATAAAAAATATACTCAACTATTCAAGAGAAAACCTATTGAAAGCATTCTATCATAAAATATGCAAGCTGCTTTTATTTTTTTGCACAAAACAAACCTCAATTCCAAGTCCAAAGGACACTAAAAATGTGACACCCCATGGAACGAAAGCCAATTCTGAAAAGATGACAAAGAAATGATAAAGTAAGAAATGCTATTTTTAATTTTTGTATTTGTTTACAGTATTCAATAATTAATAAATCTGTAAAAGAACATATTTTCATTTTTCTATGTTTCAAAGTCAAAATTAACAAACTGATGGCAAAAAAAAACAACAACACATCCATGGCAAACCAAGAAACAAAAGTATTAAAGATGATATGAAAGGTCAGAGTATAATACAATTCCACAACCTGTTTTTTTATCTTTAAGTTCATTTTACAAGTGATCTATAAAATTTCATACATCTGCTTGTCAATTTACCATTTTGAAAAACGTACATAGTTGAGTTTCATATTTTGATGCAAAGTTGGCAAGCACGAACCACATGGATTATGCCACTTCTCAACCTTATGATTATGAACCCTGTGAACTGTAGTTGGGTGGTGTACAAGCAACACTTATTCCACCTGTCCATATGCTAATATAGCAACACAATAGCATGTTTGCATAAGAATCAAGAGGTCCCATATTCAATCCCCTTTAAGGGCACAGACTTTTATCACTGGACTACATTATGAAATTAGAACATTCAAATAGGTAGCAAATATGTCATTTACCCTTTTAATTTTGAATTAAGAACATTCAACTTGCTTACAAAATTCATCATCGTCAAAGTTCCAAAGGAAAATCTCAACTTTAGTTTTCCCAAAGACTGGCAGAACGGGCAATGACCTTACTCTCTATTTTCCAGAACTTCAGGATGATCTCGTAGTCAATCATCTGGACGACAGCAACGATAATGACAGCTGAGAGTGCCGGAATGGGAACGTACTTGAACAGGGGAGTTAAGAACAACAGGGACAAGATGATTATCCCCCCTGTCACCATGCCACCCATCGGAGTGCGGACACCACTCTGTGAGTTGACAGCAGTTCTGAAGGGCATGGAATCATAGGGGAACAAATGAAGTATTGAGCCTCTTTCTTGGAAAACTTGTCTTAATGCATTTGCGATACTTGTCACCCCAGGTTAGGGCTGACACTTTTCGCCTACACTGCATTTTTGGTTAGAAGAGACCTCCTTTAAACAATACATTCAATAAAAGCAGAAGGTCTTGTCCCTGATTTGCCTGTGCACACTGCACAGGCTTACCAGGGATGACACTTCACACACATGCATTAAGCCAAGTTTACCCAGAGCGAGGCCTATACAATACTTTCAAAACATCTTGTGTAGAAAACATTTGAGATGTCTCACAAAATCTACTGGCTTTAAAATGTTTTTTTTTTATGCCATTAAAATGCTGAAATAAAAAGAAAAACAGCCCATGCAAAAAAACTTTTTTTCATCTAAACAGCAAACATGAAGTCAAATTACATTTTATTTCATATGCTTTGCTTTAAAAAATTTACTTTTAAAACAAAAGACATTATAAGATGATAAAAATAGAATATAATGCAAGTGTCAAGTAAAGGTAAGTTACGTTTGTTCAACCTGAAAATGGAACCAATGTCATGACTCTGATTTTTTAAACCTCACCAAATAAAAAGGTCTTAATTCAACACTGACATCTAAGCCTATAATCAACCCATGCGAAAGACGTCGGACCTCGGACAAATCCAATACATTTTGACGAGGTCTGATAATATTTCATAATATTATATATAAAATCTAATATATTATTTGGCAGGTTTAGAAATTATCTCCCTTTTAAAGCTTATTACTTCCCTTGGATTGTAAGCAAATACAACACATTTTGATGCTTGAACAATATTTCTTGAGGATAGTTAATCCACGTATATATGAAGAGACATACATGCTCACAGTTGATGAGATCTACAAAGTAATGCAGAGTAACTCCAAGTGTATGTATGACTGATAGTTTATGTCAAATGCTATGGAGTTCTTCACTGCAATACTGGCAGCAGTATATACAGTTACCCAATATTAAAGCACACATGACTCAATCATGGAACTGCCCGAAAGTGCTAACCTGATCCCTGTGTTTCATAGCCAGTCAGTAAAGTACTTCTTTCAAAGTAAACATTAAATGCAGTCAATGAAATAAACAATAAGATGTCATTCAACGCAAAATCTATCTTTACTATTTCAAGCTGCAAGAGATGCAGTATAACTAATAATCAGAATGTGAGAAGCAGATGAGATTACCAACCTGGAGAAGCTGCCAGTGATTGGGTAGGCAGACACGAAGGAACTCATGATGTTGGCAATACCTGATGAAGGAAACAAGTCCTCGTGCAAATGATGCATACATCTTGGAGACAGTAATACAAGAAAGCCCCACTCTGGGACCGGATTTTGAAGGCCTTTGCAAACAGTTTGGATCCAGATGAGACGCCACAGAACGTGGCGTCTCATCAGGATCCAAACTGTTTGCTATTCTGATAGTGCTCTTAGAAAAAAAATCAAAGAAAATGCTAATTTTAGAAATTTAGCAAACAACATTTTAGCAGACGACAAATTTCCCAGCATGCAAAGGGTTAAAATCATTTATATTCATCAGCATGAAATTTTGTGGGTTTTTTTTGTACGTGAACACGTAAATTCATGTATTTCTGATTTTGGAAAAGAAGAGGGAATTTGTGTCAGTCCTTCTCCAATGTGTTTGGGTTAAATTTGTTGATCGGTCAACCCAGGAAGTCAACGAAAATTTATGTCCTACAAATAATAATGATTTTTCAGTAAATGTTCAAATTTGCTGTAGATTTGCAAATGAAAGTTATAAATAGTTAGGCGAAGTTCAATTTTCAAGTATTTAAAGTTTGTATTAAATGAAATGAGAGGCAATCACATTACTTACCTATAGCTATCAGTTCCTGATTTGGCTCTATTCTGTAATTGTTCTGGCGAGCTGAAAATACAGGATTACATTGTTTATTCAAATCTATACATTCTGGTTTGAAAGCAAAGATTCTCAATAGAAATTGAGAAAGGTAGACCCAGTACTAATTCGACCAAGTGCACAAGAGCAGTACATTTTCAGTTTTTAAAACAGTTCTTAAATGCTGTTGGAAGAATTGTCCATATATAATTGTTTCAGACTACATATATATATATTTTTTTTTATTCATTTAATAAAAGTCTAGAAATAAGCAAAAAGAAAACAAATTAACTTAAATAACTTTTCTATACAATCAAAAAATTTATTAACACAGAAGTATCCATAATATTGAACTATTAATTTTGCAAAGTAATACTTGAGTAACCCTCATACAAAACTGGATTGTCATTGGTCAAAGTGTTAGGGTTCTTTTGTTACTACAAAGTAACCTCCATATCAAGTTGGATGAGTGTAGGTCAAAGTGTTATCTTGTGGAAATGAATGTCATTTTACACACAAATGTTACCTTGAAATTTACCTGTTTACCTTGAAATCAATATCACTCTTCCTTTCCTTCCAAGAAAATAGTTGACCAATTTGGTGACTTGAGGTAAAAGAATTTGAGTGGTGCTCTGGGAAAAGGGGGTTGATGCATGTGTGTAAAGTGTTTTCCAATATAAGCCTGTGCAGTCCACATCGGCTAATCAGCAATAAAACTTTCCACTTTTATGGAATGTTTCATTTAAAGGCAATCTCTTCAAAAGAAAAAAGTCATGTCTAGGCGTAAAGTGTTGTCCCTGATTTGTCACTGCACAGGCTAATCTGGGACAACACTTTACGCAAATGCATAAAGCCGCATTTTCCCAGCATGCCACTAATTTTCTTGTATGGAATCTAAACGACTTGGTATAGCCCCTGTGACCTTGACCTTTAACCTATTTAACTCATAATGAATATAAGTCTTCCTTTCTCCCAAGAAACCAGCAATTTGGATGATGGTAGGTAAAAGCGTTAGTTAGATATCATGCGCTCATGAAATGATCGATGGACCAACAGGCCAATCAAATGATTGACAACCAGCAGACAGGTGCAAAGCAAAATACATCCCATTATTCAAGAGGGCGTTAATAAAGCTGAGTTCTGGGGAAAATGAGCCTAATATATGTGCGTAAAGTATTGTTCAAGACAAGCCTGTGAGGAGCCTAATATATGTCCGTAAAGTATTGTCCAAGACAAGCCTGTGAGGAGCCTAATATATGTGCGTAAAGTATTGTTCAAGATAAGCCTGTGCAGTCCGCACAGGCTCACCAGTGACAAAACTTTTGGCCTAGACTGGATTTTCCTAGACTGCACAGGCTAATCTGGGACGACACTTTACGCACCTTAAGTTAACCCAGTTTTCCCAGAACGCGGCTCATTAAAGTCTGGTTTACTACCGTACCAAAAGCTCTTCCAATAGCAATCGACTCCACTAGTCCCAGTATAGGTACCACAATGATACCAGTACCAATGTGCTGAAACGACACAATACAGCAAAGATACAATAATACCATATTAAATACAGTAATAGAATTCTGGCACAAAGACTCCATAGAAAATATGTGTATCTGTTAAATAATGTAATCTTAAAATAGCAAATTAGCTAATATTGTGTGTCCTAAACTTTTTTCTTAACACAATTTTATGTTTGAGCGAGAGGGCCTGTGGTCCTAAGATGCTAACTAATTGGATTATTTAAACTATTTTTAGCAGGTAGTGTTTCACAAAATAATGTTTCAGTATAGCCATATAAAGAAAGCTGCGCCCCCCCNCTCAGCAAGATATCATTAAAAAAAATGTTCTTGCCAAGTTTCATGAAGATTTTACTTAAAAATAAGACTTCTAGAGTGTATTCAAGCTTTTCTTTAATTTGCTTATTGACCTAGGTTTTGACCTCACATGACCCAATTTCAAACTCGGTCAATCTATTAACTGGACAAATCATGTGACCAAATTTCATGAAGATTAAACAGTAAATGTTGCCTCTAGAGTGTTTTCAAGGTAAATGTTGACAATGCACGACAGACGATGGAAAACAAACGACAGAAAAAATATAATCACAAAAGCTCACAATGAGCACTTTGTGCTCTGGTGAGATAAAAACAAATAAATAAATAATAATTGACACACATACAGAAAAAATATCCCCAGCATCTAATTGCACGGTTTTGTTGGTGTCAGTGTCATAATATTCGCTGTTGAATGAGGGTGGTTTGAAGGGAGGTAATCCTGCATTCACCTCGCCAATGGTTGACACAGCGTCGCCATGACCATGGACTTCCAAGATGGCTGCAATCCCCGCTGTAGTCACCACCAATATTGCATTGGCACCTATCAGATAAGATATTCAAATGTACACAATGTTATAACAGGACCATGACAGTTAAGAATTTCTTTGTTACCATGGAAATATAGAAGCCAACTTCAATTTTGCAAGAGTGCAAATTACTTTTTCCAAATACACAAATCGTCGTCGTCTTCTTTTAACTTCTCAATATCTGAACAGATATATCATAACTTGATCAATTCTTGATCTTATGTGACATAATAAAACACCATAAACAGCAAAATAGGAAGGGATGACAATAAATATTCGAATGTTCCAATATTCAAATAATAAAAATTATTCCTGTTTCTGTATTTGCTTTTTCTATAAGCTAATTAAGTACATAAGTTGAAAATATTAACAGAAACTCAATGCTGCCAATGATAACACAGGATAGGTGTCAAAATCGATTGTTCATCCAACTTCTGTGTTAACCATTTGAGCGCTGGAATCGGATTTTGAAGGCTTTTGCAAACAGTTTGGATCCAGATGAGACGCCACAGAACGTGGCGTCTCATCAGGATCCAAACTGTTTGCTATTCTGATAGTATTCTTTGAAAAAAAAAATCGACGAAAATGCTAATTTTAGAAATTTAGCAGACAACATTTTAGCAGACGACACATTTCCCAGCATGCAAAGGGTTAACATGTTCACACTTTGCCTTAACTGATAATTCCATAGATGAAAGGGACGGTTCTTCAATCCCTTTTATACCTGCACGTCAAAAGGCTGTCATGTATATTGTTACACTTGTTCATTATATGTTTGAAGCAGCTTTGTTCAAAATATACAAAAAAATGTAGTTTTATAAACTTTCAGGTGTTGTTCACATATACTGAATACCGATCAATAAAATATTTGAATGCTTAAATAATTGAAATATTAAAATACCAACTTTGCTTTTTGTTGCCATCCTAAAAATGAAGCAGTGGACTCACAAATAGTTTTCACACAAAATAAAAAGAAAAGAAGAAAATTAAATGAGCCCCATCAAGGGAAAACAGGGCCTTATGCATGTGCGTAAAGTGTCATCCCAGATTAGTCTGTGAATCAGGGACGACACTTCCTGCCTAAATTGAATTTTCTCTAAGAAGAGACTTTATTTAAACAAAAATTTCCATGAAAGCGGAAAGTATCGTCCCTGATGTGCGGACTGAACAGGCTAATCTGGGACGACACTTTACGCACATGCATTTAGCCCTGGTTTTCAACAGCAAGGCTCAAATGTATGAAGTAAATGTAACACAAGAGTACGCACCAATGCTGGACAGCCACAAAAACTTGCGAAACATGAGAACCGTCATTGGAATACGCTCGTTGGGGCCCGGTTGATGCCATTTGATCTTCCGAAGTTGCTGGGTGCAAAAAGTGGCAAATATTTATTGAATTTGGCACTTGAATGCAGTAGACAAAAAGTATTAGCACACACCATAACATCCTTTATACTAGAATTTGGCACAGTAGTGATGAATACCCCTGACGACGCATAGAGTAATATAAAGCAAGTTGTAACAACAAAAAATTGGTAACTGGGCAATTGCAGGTTTTCACTTTTTGAAGAAACTTTGTAGAGAATCACAATACAATGTTAAGTACCAAAAATTAAAACTTTGGGTTTCGTTGTTTCAGTGGAAAATATTTTTAAAAGTTATTTTCTATACGGTCTATGTATATTGTTTAAAGTCCTTGGTGGGGCCAGTTATGACCCGGTGCAATTATTTGATGAAAATAAGTCGAGGGCCAACATACAATATACATACAAAATATGTAACATATGTGGATGGTGTAGTTAGAGGAATGCATATATTTGCTTATAAAGTATATATTAACAATAATGATGTTACAGAAATTTAAAAATAAGATAAATAACTTGTGTAATTTGTAATGTAGGATGATGAAAATCGCACATGCACAACTTCATATCATAAGAAACAATGCCTGCAAATTTGAATGTTGTTCATTGAAAAGTGTAGGAGAACGCCTCTGGACTATTTTGTTGTCTACGCACAAACAGATAGTCAGACATCCATGCTGATTCCCGTATACCCCCCTTTACTTTGTAACCAGGGGTATAATTACTAAAATTAAGCTTAGCATTAGTTCAAGTAAAACACTGTATGCTGTTTTAGCGACTTATTATAATCTACTGTAATAATTGAGTTTAAGATCTGGGATGTGGCCATACAACTGTCATGATGAATTCCTACATTGACTTGCTAATAGGTACCAATCAATGCCATTAAATAGACAGTTGCTGCTTACCATCATCAGGATCAG
>VMBQ01007215.1:31193-46313 GCA_007657795.1 Dreissena rostriformis | reverse complement strand
AGCGTTTAGTATTTGTCACAGTTATCTTACTGAGAAGGGGTTTTCGGGCGAAACCATTGTTTAATACCGGTTTAAAAGGTTGTTTACCCAATAACGCAAATGTAATGGTCCATCACCCTCAGGCATGCATCTGCCAGGTTTTATTACGTTGACCAGGTTGTAAAACCAAATGATCGAAAGTGTCATCAGATAACGAAAACAGGGCCGAAATTTGGTAAAATAGCGCTGTAAAATATACTGTCCGAAAACTTAGAGACATTAATTATGGACAAAAACCTGTATGTCCAAACCCTTATATAGTAGGGAATACACCTTATATTGTAGGGAATACACCTTATATGGTAAGGAAGACATCTAATATAGTAGGGAACACACCTTATATAGTAAGGAATACACCTTATATAGTAAGGAGGACACCTTATATTAGTTAGGAAGACACCTTATATAGTAGGGAATACATCTTATATAGTAGGGAAGAAACCTTATATAGTAAGGAAGATACCTTATATAGTAAGGAAGACACCTTATATAGTAAGGAAGACACCATATATAGTTAGGAAGACACCTTATATGGTTAGGAAGACTCCTTATATAGTAGGGAAGAAATCTTATATAGTAGGGAATACACCTTATATAGTAGGGAAGACACCTTATATGGTAAGGAAGACACCTTACACAGTAAGGAAGACACCTTATATAGTCAGGAAGACACCTTATATAGAAGGGAAGACATCTTATATAGTAGGGAAGACACCTTATATAGTAGGGAAGACACCTTATATAGTGAGAAAGACACCTTATATAATAGGAAAGACACTTTATATAGTAAGGAAGACACCTTATATAGTTAGGAAGACACCTTATATGGTAAGGAAGACACCTTATATAGTAAGGAAGACACCTTATATGGTAAGGAAGACACCTTATATAGTAAGGAAGACACCTTATAAAATAGGAAAGACTCTTAAATAGTAGGGAAGACTCATTATATAATAGGGAAGACACCTTATATAGTAGGGAAGACACCTTATATAGTAGGGAAGACTCATTATATAGTAGGGAAGACACCTTATATAGTAGGGAAGACACCTTATATAGTTAGGAAGACACCTTATATGGTAAGGAAGACATCTTATAAGTAAGGAAGACACCTTTTATAGTAAGGAAAACACCTTATATAGTAAGGAAGACAGCTTATATAATAGGAAAGATTCTTAAATAGTAGGGAAGACTCATTATATAGTAAGGCGTCTTCTCCTACACAAAGTTCTTTCGCATCATTGTGTTTGACAATGAAAGTGATCTTTTCCAGATAATTTTTCAGTCACCCGTTATAAAAATGTACAGTAATATATGCACAAAATACCCAATCCATATAAAATGGAAAAATCCCCACAGGACCTAAGTACATACTTGTTGTTCTGTGTCTGGTTGGAGATTCCTTCCTCTATAATGGCTGCCACCTTGTCCTCATCAAGGGCAGGAAATGTCGGCTGGTGTATTCGTGAGTACGCTCCTTCTGTAGGCTTTGGCACTTTCTGAACATATGGCTGGGGATTGGGGTTTTCCTGAAAGCACATACCAGCTGTGTTGTATTGGTTTGACCATTTGGATACATGTTTAAGTAAGTAAATACAAAAAAACTAAAAACATTGAGTCACAATTTTTTTTGCCTATTAATTTTAAGCGTCTTAATTAACCAGTAAGTGTTGTTGCAGCAAAATGGTGTGATATCTAAATCAACAAGCATATTTGTTGAATTGATATCCCCCGCCAATTTAGAGCTTTGTCAGAGAAAAAAGCATTTTTTCAAGATACAAAGGGCCATAACTCTGTTATTAATAGATGGTGTACAATGCCATTTGGCGTGCATCATCCTCTTATCCATATATATACTCATACCAAGTTTCAATGAAATCCGCCAAAGCACTTCGAAGATATGGCTCTGGACATAAAAGTGCCGGACGGACGGACGGAAGGACGGACGGAAGGACGGACGGACAACGCCAAAACAATATCCCTCCGCCTTTGGCGGGGGATAATTATTGAAATAATATAGCAAATATTAATATTTATGTTTCAGATGTTTAATTGAATGTTTCAAATAAAGATGTGAAATAACTAACAATCCACTTTGATTAATCAAACCAAATGAAACATTAGTTCACCACACAACTACCAGATAACAACGGTCATAGTAGTGTGGTTAACTGCCCCCGCCCACCAGCTAGAGATCAGACGTTGAAGTATGTAGAACAAGAGATGTGTTTGTCAGAAACACAATGCCCCCTACTGCGCCGCTTTGATTTTTTATATATTTTTTGACCTTTGACCTTAAAGGATGACCTTGACCTTTCACCACTCAAAATGTGCAGCTCCATGAGATATACATGCATACCAAATATGAAGGTTACATGTGAAGCAACATAGAATTTATGAACATTTTTCGAAACCTAAACGCAAAGTGTGACGGAATTTCAGAAAGACAGACAGACGGACGGACAGACGGACAGTGCGATAACTATATGCCCACCTTCGGGGGCATAAAAAGTTGTAATAATCATGTTGCGTTGAAACAAGGACATAACATTAGCAATTTTTAATGTATGATAATACAAATTGCACATCTACAAATTCATATCAAAAGGAACAGTGCTTGAACTTTGTAAGTTAATTACAAAAAGTACAAGTCCTTCCACTGACAAGTTTATGTTTGCGGACAGATGAACAGACAGTCAGATGTCCATGGTGAATCAAGAATACCCTGCACTACTCTATTAAAAGTGTTTTATGACTGTCTATACAGCCCAGTTTAGTGGCCCATACTCACATGTATATGACCCAGTTTAGTGGCACATACTCACATGTATATGACACAGTTTAGTGGCCCATACTCACATGTATATGACCCAGTTAAGTGGCCCATACTCACATGTATATGACCCAGTTTAGTGGCCCATACTCACATGTGTACTGCCCAGTTTAGTGGCACATACTCACATGTATATGACACAGTTTAGTGGCACATACTCACACATATATGACCAAATTTAGTGGCACATACTCACATGTATATGACCCAGTTTAGTGGCCCATACTCTCATGTTTATGGCACAGTTTAGTTGCCCATACTCACATGTTTACAGCCCAGTTTAGTTGCCTATAATCACATGTTTACGGCCCAGTTTAGTGGCACACATTCACATGTATATGACCCAGTTTAGTGGAACATACTCACACGTATATGACCCAGTTTAGTGGCCCATACTCACATGTATATGACCCAGTTTAGTGGAACATACTCACAAGTATATGACCCTATTTAGTTGCCCATACTCACATGTTTACAGCCCAGTTTAGTGACCCATACTCACATGAATTTGACCCAGTTTAGTGGCCCATACTCACATGTATATGAACCAGGTTAGTGGCCCATACTCACATGTATATGACCCAGTTTAGTGGCACATACTCACAAGTATATGACACAGTTTAGGGGCCCATACTCACATGTTTTGCGGCCCAGTTTAGTTGCCCATACTTACATGTTTACAGCCCAGTTTAGTGGCACATACATGTATATGACCCAGCTTAGTGGCACATACTCACATGCATATGACCCAGTTTAGTGACCTGTACTCACATGTATATGGCCCAGGTTAGTGGCGCATACTTTATTGCCCAGGTGAGTGGCCCATACTTTATTGCCCAGGTGAGTGGCCCATACTTAATTGCCCAGTTTAGTGGCCCATACTTAATTGCTCAGTTTAGTGGTCCATACTTAATTGCCCAGTTTAGTGGTACATACCTAATTGCCCAGTTTAGTTGCCCATACTTACATGTGTACGGCCCAGTTTAGTGGTCCATACTCACATTATTATGCAGCTGCTGAGCAAGATCAGATATGTTCTGGACCATCTTGCTGGATTCCAGCTTCTCCTCCCGAACATTCTCCTGTATGTTGGCATACACCTGTACACCAAAGGCAACTTATACGGAATACACCATAAAGATGAAATTTAAATCATTCACTTAAGTTTCGTAAAAATTGTTGTATGCTTGAAAGTAAAGGCAAACAGATACAAATATGTTTTACAAATAATTTCCACTGTCTCCTGGCATTTTTTAAAGCATCATTTCTTTCCATCAAATATAACTAGAGCTTTGTCACAGACATGACGAATACCCCCGCATGCCGCATTGACACAGAATATTTTGCATGTTGTCTTCACAAAAAACAGCAGACACCATGCTCAATGTTTAAAACGCACTAAGTGACCCCGTGACCTCGTTTTTGACCCGGCATGGCCCATGTTCGAACTTGACCTACACATCATCTAGATACAACTTCTGACCAAGTGTGTTGAAGATCAGATGAAAACTACTTGAATTAGAGAGCGGACACGATGCTGAATGTATAAAATGTACTACCTGTAAGTGACCCCATGACTTGGCCTGAATTTGGCCTAGAGATCATCTATATTAAACTTCTGACCAAGTTTGGTGAAGATCGGAAGTAAACTACTTCAATTAGAGAGCAGACACCATGCTCAATGTTTTAAACGCACTAAATGACCCTGTGACCTAGTTTTTGACACGGCATGACCCATATAGACATCATCTAGATACAACTTCTGACCAAGTTTGGTGAAGATTGGATGAAAACTACTTGAATTAGAGAGCGGACAACATGTCACACATAGGTATTGAACAATTTAAGGTTTTGAATTGGTTACCTGTTCAAAAAAGAGTGGAACAAACTACCCTTTGTCATGTTTTCAAAATCAAAAATGGTTTGGCTCCTGAATATATGAGTGAAAACTTTGTTCCCTTTGACACTCTTCATTCATACAAGACTAGGTCAAGTGAAAGTGGGTGCTATATTTTACCCAAGGTCAAAGGTTTTGGTGCTAAATCTTTTGCATTTAACGCTTGTGTTCTGTGGAACAAACTACCTTCTGCTTTAAGGAATATTACAAGTATATCTACTTTTAAGTTGTCCGTTAAAACTTATCTTCTTAATATGTAATTATCCTTTTAGATCCATGTAGTTAGTTTGTAATTTACCCACATTTTAATATGTCTACTTTTTTATGCCAATGATTGTCTTTCATAACTCAAATCTGTGATATTCATCCCATGCCTCTCTTAATAATATAATAATTGATAATGTCAATACGATCAATATCTTAGGACCACAATGGAAATAAGAGATTAAGTTCTCTTTTGTGTAATCCTTGGTGTAATGTTAATGACATGGTTTCATTTCTCATACATGTTTATTGTTTTACTATTTTATCATGTATGTAGATATGTTTTATCATGTTGTGTCATTATACTGAAATAAATCTATCTATCTATCTAAATGTTTAAAACGCACTAAGTGACCCCGTGATCTAGTTTTTGACCCGCCATGACCCATATTTAAACTTGACCTAGACATCATCAAGATACAACTTTTGACCAAGTTTGGTGAAGATCCGATGAAAACAACCGAAATAAACATATTACATTTTAACAGGATTGATATTTCCAGTACCGGTATATATACACAGAACACCATGCAAAAAGATTCATCAATAAAGACAACTCTGCATGAAATGTGTGATTAAGGGAGACTACCAAATATGAATTGAACAACTTATTCAACAGAGTTACCTGTCTGCTACATTAGGGTTATCACATACAGTCCGAAATTTGGAGTGCAATTATTTCTCATGACAAGGAAGTAGAGACTTTGTTACACTGCTAATTTGGATTACCGGAATAAACCGGGTTTCTTCCGCTATGCCGTTTTTAGGGAAGGGTGTTTCTTCCGGAGGGGGTTTCTTCCGTACACCCTAATTTGTATTACGTTTCAAAAAATTTAAGCTCAAATACAATGAAATGCATACCAGGTCANGAGCAATTTAAGGTTTTGAATTGGTTACCTGTTCAAAAAAGAGTGGAACAAACTACCCTTTGTCATGTTTTCAAAATCAAAAATGGTTTGGCTCCTGAATATATGAGTGAAAACTTTGTTCCCTTTGACACTCTTCATTCATACAAGACTAGGTCAAGTGAAAGTGGGTGCTATATTTTACCCAAAGTCAAAGGTTTTGGTGCTAAATCTTTTGCATTTAACGCTTGTGTTCTGTGGAACAAACTACCTTCTGCTTTAAGGAATATTACAAGTATATCTACTTTTAAGTTGTCCGTTAAAACTTATCTTCTTAATATGTAATTATCCTTTTAGATCCATGTAGTTAGTTTGTAATTTACCCACATTTTAATATGTCTACTTTTTTATGCCAATGATTGTCTTTCATAACTCAAATCTGTGATATTCATCCCATGCCTCTCTTAATAATATAATAATTGATAATGTCAATACGATCAATATCTTAGGACCACAATGGAAATAAGAGATTAAGTTCTCTTTTGTGTAATCCTTGGTGTAATGTTAATGACATGGTTTCATTTCTCATACATGTTTATTGTTTTACTATTTTATCATGTATGTAGATATGTTTTATCATGTTGTGTCATTATACTGAAATAAATCTATCTATCTATCTAAATGTTTAAAACGCACTAAGTGACCCCGTGATCTAGTTTTTGACCCGCCATGACCCATATTTAAACTTGACCTAGACATCATCAAGATACAACTTTTGACCAAGTTTGGTGAAGATCCGATGAAAACAACCGAAATAAACATATTACATTTTAACAGGATTGATATTTCCAGTACCGGTATATATACACAGAACACCATGCAAAAAGATTCATCAATAAAGACAACTCTGCATGAAATGTGTGATTAAGGGAGACTACCAAATATGAATTGAACAACTTATTCAACAGAGTTACCTGTCTGCTACATTAGGGTTATCACATACAGTCCGAAATTTGGAGTGCAATTATTTCTCATGACAAGGAAGTAGAGACTTTGTTACACTGCTAAATTGGATTACCGGAATAAACCGGGTTTCTTCCGCTATGCCGTTTTTAGGGAAGGGTGTTTCTTCCGGAGGGGGTTTCTTCCGTACACCCTAATTTGTATTACGTTTCAAAAAATTTAAGCTCAAATACAATGAAATGCATACCAGGTCATACAATTTGTAGAAAGTGAAGAAATAACTGAGTTTTAAAACTTGCTTTTTTGTGGTTAACTTCAAATTTGAGCATTTGTTATTCTGTCATGTATCGTGAAAAGAAATAACAATTGTAAAGCATAGCTAAATGTGTGCTAAAAATAGCTAGCTACCAAAGCTTAAGTTTATATTAGAATAGGCTAGTATCCAATTGAGAGTTGGCTATAGTGACAGGATAAATAACTTTTAGCAAGACAAATTTATTTCATTTGGAACATACATTTGTATAATCATGTCACTCACCTCATCAAAAATATCACAGACTCTATACGGGGGACCTCTCTCCGATACAAAAGTGTTAAAACTCATGCCATTTAAAACCTTGAGGATAAAATCTTCTTCCACCATACCCTTGTGCCCTAAAAAACTCGCCTGAAAAACAGACCACAATGTCGTGGTATAAATAATATAACAGACATACAGATGGTTCTATAAATAAATTGAAAGGAACATGGTTTAAAGTTAATTCAAGAAATAGATGATTTTTTTTGGCATCTGGGGTAGAACTGTAAATTGCTTTCCTCAGTCAAACTAACATAAATGTTTTTCACAAGCAAGTAAACATTTGTCAAATTTTCTCACTTTACTATGAACAATAAATCACGACAGATCTACGTCTCAGAAAGCAAACAAATTTTCTTTTTATTTAATGCTTTAAATTATTCTTTTCATAGTAGTAAGTTTAAAGACGTTATCTATATAATATACTATTCTGTAATTGATCGTAGTAATAGGGCTGAGAAATAAACATTACAGCGCATTGATTACAATAAATGAGCATTGATTCAAATGTAATTTGTAAGGGCTCCTACTGGCCCTACAATAGATAAAATGACTAGGGTCGTTATGTATTTGAGACATCTTGATCCGAGCAGAAACAATGCATAAGTAAACCTTTACAGTGCGATAGGATTAGAGAACCTGTTCACAACAAGAGGCACAGTCAAAATATGGCAATGCAGACAAGATGGATAAATGGACTAATGGTCCTTAAAATATTCAACTGTCGAAAATGTATGATGGAAGTGTTCTGAACAGGATAAATGATAAGCATTTATTGTCTTCTTTTCTTTTTATTCCGAAATGTCCAGTCTTGGCATTATTTTTTTTGAGGCACTAGCCCGATCGGGCTACCAGCTTGGAAATTTCACTAGCCCGAATCAATTTTAACTAGCCCGAATTAAAGTTATTATTCTGTAACATTTGTTACTTATATGTCAGTCTTTGACCTAACCCACTCCATCCGGTAATAATACTAGTTATAGAGTCTAGAGAGATCAACTTTCTACTCTGTTCAATAAGCATCTACACAATGAGTGCCCAATGGAGATTACCGATTCAGTTCTGAATAAGCTTCTATAGCAGGGGTGTCAATTGTCCCAAATGTGAAATCCGGAAAATTAGACTGAGGGTCTGGGGCCGCACATCCCCAACTACGATAAAGGGCAGAGCTTCCCCCAGCCCTAACTAATTGTACTTTTTTTTAGTCTTTCTAGTTGCAATCACTGGTTAATATTTATTCTTTAATCTGATCTTGTAAACTATTTGTTACACATCAACCGAAACTGGTGACTTGACTTGAGGATACAATGCAAAATAGTATAAACCAGACCATTCGTATCACCGCATGTGTATTCGTCATTGTATAGAAAATGTTAAAAAGAACGTCGAAAATAAAAAATAAATAATTAAAATCGACGAAAAATACTGTATCCGAAAAAAGAATGTCCGAAAGATGTACGTGTTTTGCACATGAAATAAAATGTGCATATCGTTTAATTTCAGACAATGAAAACAAGTTTCCTAGCAAATACGTAATAAATAGATACTTTTGTTAGCATATTGCTTTACAATATGCTAAGCAGATAGTGCAGTGCTTTACTTTGCAAATCGATCGCTTAAAATATTTTAAGATGGCGGACATTGTAAGATTTTCGGAAAGTAGCGAGGATTTTTCGTCAGTTACCGTTCATGTCCGCGCCATCACCAGCCAATCAAAAATCAATAAATAAAATACCGGGCACAATCGGTACCGAGCGAAAATTTCCGAAATGCCGAGGAAGCTATAACTATAGGAAGCTATTTCGGACATGTTACTAAGTTCGGACACGAAAAAAGCACTCGACCGATCGGGCTAACGGCTTGGAATTTTCACTCGACCGACGCAAAAATCAATCGACTCGGTCGTCGGTCGAGTGGGATACGTCCAAGACTGAATGTCATCATTACTGCGTTTAAAAATAGTATGAAGAATAACGTTTGTAACAAGATGACCAGCTCCATTGCCTGGTGCTTTAATCAGTACCCTCTAGACATTGTCTTAAAGTCATCTAGGCTCAATAGAAATGTCACGTGAGGAGGCCAAAGTTTTGTGGGTTAAAGAGGTTAAACATTTTTTAAATGATAAAAGGAAAATGCACTTTTTTTATTTTTGATGGAAGACTTACTTGACAAAATGTGATTGAAAACTCACTTTATGAAATGTGATGAAGGGTTCGGGGTGGATACGGATGAGAGTGAGACAAGACCGGTACCCCGTCAGCAGCTCAGATAGCATGCGGATGAACACAGCGCGGATTTCCTTGTCCTGAAAATATTTAAAGGCATTAAAACAGCAGGGATTTACTTATTCTCAAAGTAGAGTAAATCAGAGTTTAATGGCATGAACACAGTGCAGATTTCCTTGTGTAGTTGTCTTGGAAATAATGTCAACTAAAATCCAAGAGCATGAACACATTGCGAAATTTCTCCTCCCAAGATAAATTAGTTTTTTTATTATAATTCTAGGACATTGGAACGAAGACATCATAGAAAACAAATGTTCACAGCTACCCTTATCATGAAAGTCTGCAAAATAAGGAACACGTCTGACAAAATTCAGTTCAGTCCTTTGAAAATTGGGAGATGTTAGGCCAGATGGGCGTGTACAAACCATGACGACCGCTTGCGTGCAAAAGCCGTTAGGACTTGATTTTTGTGTAATACGTCATCATGCAGTTTTGTGCATGTAGTAAGATTTGCCTAATATGTAATCAAATTATTCAGAGTCTTCATCGTTGTGTATACACTGGTCGTTAATAACGCAATGACGTTACCATCAACTTATAGTAAGTAGTCTATATTAAACTATTAGTTAGCAGAAATATACAAAATATAATTGTAGTTTTATGCTGGTAAAGTATTTTTTATTTGCAAATTTCCATCAGCAAATTTTTGTTCATGAGGTTTGACCTTGTCATCTTTTAAACTTAGCTAACAAACCAGCTACGTTGCACACTTGGAGACCAGGAGTTAACATACGGCCCTAAAGACACATAAAATAGTGTGGTTATGGGACATCAATAAGTAAAGTGTTATTGAAATGGTAAACTGATTTCCCTTGATAGTTACTAAAATCATGAATATAATTATTGTACAGCTGTAGGCATGAATGGCCTAAAAACTTTATTTTGGAGAATGTCATGACTGGTAATGTTCAGTGTTTTTATTACAAATTACAACACATTAAGCATAAAAAACAAGCATTGTTGTGGGACAATTATTTCAGCAATTTGTTGATGTTGTTTTTCATAACGTATTTCAAAAGTAAGTGTTTGTATCATACGTGAGATGAAGATATATTCCGCTTAAAAATTCACAAAGCACATACAAAGAACATTATCAGGACATGTTTCCACCAGTACATATTTATCAAGTAAAACCAGAATAAATATAAAAAGAAGTTAAAAAAAACATATTGATAAATATTGCTTAAATTTCAGCTTGATGAGACTTACATACTTTCAGCAATTTTCAAGATGATAATATGAATTGAGTTTGAAGGTATACAAAAAGTCAACTTGGCTTATTGTGTTGAGTCTAGAGCATTTTGGGGCAATTTCCAGTACTAATCAGATTGACTGCCTTCACTCTGAAATCTAGACCTCACAAAATCCTAAATGTGATCTGATGGAAAGTGCTAGGAAAATTGTGGTTAAGTATTTTAGTTTATAACAATTTCAGCAATCAATAGCAATAAATTAACACACATTCCATTGAAAGCTGCTAAATGGTTAACATTATATTAATTATGATATAAAATAGACGTAGACAATGTTGAAGAAAAATGTTGTTCTTTTTTTCAAGACACATATTTGGATCATTTAATAAATGAAATCAAAACATTGTATGTGTATTTATAGTTACATTTAGGTAATAGACGTATATTAATAATCCATGTATAACAATAATAATAATTATAGAATGCCAATTTTGTAACATTTCCCAAAAACGTCTGTTATCGCTAAAAATGCTCTCTGGAAAAGATTCAGCCCCCAAAAAGCCTTTTAAAGAATGGTCAAAGAAATATCTGCAAAAGATATATCAAAGATATAAAGAGCAAAACAGTTTTTAATTGTTATTGTTTACTCCGGAATCATTCCAATGCGAACACAAGTAATGTTTCTATCCAGGAAACACTTCTACATACAGTTTATGCAACTTTGGAACACATGAAATCTAGAAATAAGCCTCACTCTGTAAAAAGGGGGTTTAATGCATGTGTGTAAAGTGACGTGCCAGAATCAGGGACAATACTTCTCAATTGTATGACATTTTTCGTATAAGAAGTCTCTTTTGAGCAAAAACTAGTTTAGGCATAAAGTGCGGTCCCTGATAAGCATGTGCAGACTGCACAGGCTAATCTGGGACGACACATCAGGCACATGCATTAAACTCCCTTTTCACACAGCAAGACTCATATATATGTTCATTTGGAAATCAGGGACAGAGAAATTTTGGTTCAGAGAAAAAATATTCATGCTCCAGACATGTGTACAAATGTTACCTTTTGTTCTAATGACACAGATTTCTTTCCTGGTGAGGGAGGGAATGCTAGGTCTGCCATTAGCAGGTCTTGGTGAAGTATCTGCAAACAGAGTACACGATGCTGTAACAATACTACAAGTTGTGGCAAAACTATTTTTTCCATAAGTCTCAGTCTTAAATAGCCAATATAGAATAGCCAAATTTGTTGAATTGTGTAAAGAAATCTTGACAAACTATATGTGATAAATAGGGGAAATATTCCTTATTTATGGCATTGGAGTCTTAAATTTGTATAACTGTGGCATTTAATAGAAATGCAGTTCTTGCTTTTTTGTAACTACATCAAAATACTTGACAGAAATGTTTTACAGCTAATTGTAAAAATGTGTCATCCAAGCATATGTCAAAGTCAGCAAGATTTCTTTTTCAGGCATTTTTGTGTATTTGTTTTATGTTCAAAATTATCATACTGTAGCAATTAAATTTAATCTAAAACTATGTAAGTTGACTTCTCTTTCATAATAAAATTAAAACTGAAGATTACATAATTGTAGACCAATGCCATTTAAGCAGACTCATACCATATGTAGAGCTTTCATGGTGCGTGAGAGCACAGGCTCTGGGATTGTGGGTAAAACAATGCATTCTGGGATCTGTACACTTCCACCATCAAGGTCGATGACTACCACGTCCAGCTGAAATATACAACACTGTAATATCAGTCGCTAAAATATTGAAACAGTTTCCAAAATAGTTATTTTTCAAGAGTACATGCAGATATGCAATGTACAATCAGTATGTTCATATTGCTGTATCACTCAGGCAATGTGGGTCATTATGAATTTGCTTTATGCAAAACAACATTGGAATAATGGTACATGCACATGTTATTTACTTTATCTATTTTATTTTACTTTCCTCATTATCATTCATGTGTTGACAAAAGTAGGAAATGTTGACAAAAAAAGTTAAACATATCAGTTTTACATTTTAGATAATGACTAATATTTTAGCCTAGCTGTGCTCCATAACCAAGGGGCCAAGGTGTGCTCCCTTATCCAGGGGTCAAGCTGTACTCCCTAATCCAGGGGTCAAGCTGTGCTCCCTAATCCAGGGGTCAAGCTGTACTCCCTAATCCAGAGGCCAAACTGTACACCCTAATTCAGGGGCCAGTGTTTGTGTGCCAAACAAGGCCACATACCAGATCCTTGATGTCCTCTTTGTGTATGGAGTGCACGCCGGCAATGAACGGGGTCGGCGTGTTCAACACCTCCAGAAGAGCTGATGGCAGGATTGGGATGTATACATACCTGGAAAGTAACATTAATTTTAACAATTTAAAATTAAAATATCAATTTTAAATAAGGATTACAAAGACAACAAAAACACACATCTATAATTGGAACAATAAGTTGAGGTAGTTGTAGTTTCATGTTACAGCTGTAGCCGTATATAGGCTACATAACCTCAGAAATTGTATTTTAAAATCATGTACTTTGCCCCTTAAATAAAACTTTAAAGTTCAGTTTAAACATGGCACCAATGAATGATAACTAATCAATTGGGACCCTCATCATTAGTCTTGTAAGATATTAACCTGTCATTGGTGCCATTTGTCTGCAATGAGCCATTCTGTGACCCAAACATTCTCTCATATTGACAGCTTCCAGAGCCCACGTTTATGGGCCATCTGGACTGCTTCAGTGCCATTATTGCAGGAATCAATGCAAGGCAGATGTAAGGAGTTGGATTTAGGTTAATATAAGTATTTGATATGCAGAATGCAGCACTGCATTAATGTATTTGAGCCTTGCTCTGGGAAAACTGTGCTTACTGCACTTGTGTAAAGTGGCGTCCCAGATAAGCCTGTGCATTCAACACAGGCTAATCAGGGGAAAAAATCTGCTTGTATGCTATTTTTCTTATAAAGGAAGTCTCTTCTTAGCCAAAATCAAGTTTTGCAGAAAGTGTTGACCCCCATTGGCATGTGCAGACTGCAGAGTCTAACCTGGGACAACACTTTACATACATGCATTAAGGCCCTTTTTCCCAGTAAAGCTCATTTATAATACTGTTCTAAACTTAATGACACATGTACTGCAATTAAGAATTATAAGGGAACAGATAGAAGTGAAAACTTTTTTTTAACTTTTGACAATTTTGTGTAGAAATGGACACCTAGCCAATTACCAATTAGATGTATCCTTATGACTACACATTTTGCTAACCTAATCACCCAAAGTTCATCATATAGCATAGCAAATTAGAGTGAATGTGGGTGATGGACAGCACTACAGTGCTTTCCACAGGATTTATTTCAGGCGCCCCGGGGCTAATAGGGGTGGTTCGGGAGGGGTGTCCCCTCCCGACGTTGATTTTTTTTAATTTAACGTGTCAATTAACGTTCTGTGGTGCGTTATAACTCTTAGAAAAACAGCGTCAAAAGACGTCATTTGGAACGCTATGACCCTAAAAAAAAACCCAGCTATAAAGTCATTTATAAAGATATATGTTTTAATTGTTTTAATACTTTCCCGCATAGATAGTAAAATCCCGACTCGAACGATTCCCCAATACATCCGTATCAATCCGACTATATTACTGCATACATTCTACTTTTCAAGTTTCTATTCATTTCCCGATAATCCCGTTTATTCCATTTTTAAAAGCACTTTCTTGTAAATATTGACGATAAAAGTTCTCAATAATTGCTTTAACACACACGTTGCCATTTTTCTAAAGTATCCAATAAATTTCGGCATAAGTGACTATTTATAGATTTGATGAAATATTGCCACTGAACATGCGTAAATCCCCTGACGTGATGTGTGCTTGTTTATACAACGCTCAATACACCCACGCTTTCTATGCAAATGACGCGACGTTGTACATGCGGCATAATTTTCGCGCCCTTTTTTAGACAAAGGCATTACGAAAGTGTCAACACGAAATAAATTATCACTGCTATTTGATTCAAGAATGTGTTAACGTCGAGTTAACATGTACCTTCGGAAGTGTATTTCGGATTACAAACGTGTTGACATTAACATTCGGGAGTGGGTTACAGATTACAAATTTAATTATGCTCATTTGAGATTTCAACAAAACATTGACAGTTGCTTAATGAATTCAAAGATAATTTTTTAAAAGACTTTACGAGTCGAATACATGTTTTGAC